>VMDR010010185.1:0-31376 GCA_007922815.1 Macrotus californicus | reverse complement strand
GTTATGGGGTAATAATTGAAATTGTTTTCTAATTTTTAAGTTATATTTAAATTTTTCTACACTGAGAACATGTTTTAGTAATCAAAAAAGGGGAAAGAATAAATGTTATATTTTTAAAAAATCATTTCAGTTCTGTCTTACACGTCTTCTTCCCATGGTCTATCTCTGTCTCCCCAAATATGTGAGATTCCTTCCTCTTCAGGACTCAGAGAATTTTAGTCTCCTGCCAGCACTTTCTCTTTAGCTCATCTTGCCTTGTATTATGTTTATTGACATAACAGCTTACCCGTACATGCCAGTTCTTGTCTCCTTTTAAATGGTGCATTCCTTGAGAGTTTGAACTATGTTTTATTTATCTTCATAACTCTTTCACTTTCTGGGAAAGTGCCTTGGATGTAATATGCCCTCACCAGATGTTTATTGCTGAATTCACAGTATCAGTCATCTAGTATCCTATTGAATAATTCGGAATGTGAAAATGTTCAGCCTGCTAGCTGATACCCAGACGCTCGTGTAGGTGACTGAGTAGTCATAGCGCTGTGCTAAGCCATATTGTAACCCGCAAAGAAGAAATAACTCAGTAATACTGATCCTGCCTTTATTTATCATTTCAACATTTTCCTCATTATGGATTCTCTGCATTAATTTTGACTTTTAAAACAATATTGCTTTAAAATATTTATCTTTGTTTTTGTCACTTCACCTGTCCCGTTGGTGCCTTTAAAATACAATAAATGCAATTTGAGCATCTCATAACAATTTAGAGACTGTGTAGTATATGTGTATTGTTCTAAAAAATTCACCTGGCCCTTACAGCCATCCAGGTGTACAGACACCTGCGTTATTATCTCCCTTGCAGACGAGGAAGCTTCAGGACAGACCCATTAAGTGACTTGACCAAGGTCACCAGCTGGGGCAGAAATGAAATGGAAAAGTCATTCATACAAATAAGTAAAGTGAAAGGTAAAGTTGAATAGTTGTTTTTGACCTTGATCAGGGTAGAACAGCAACTTGGGTAAACCAGGCCAACGTTTAGAAAGAACCTGATTTTTAAGAACCTTGCTTTTTACCAAGTGACAGTCATTCGTTAATTCCCTCAGCAAACATTCAACTATCATTGCGACAGTATTCATACAGGTCGGATAATGTGAAAGGTGTGTTGGCCAGGGACTGTAGATGTCGGTGGCAGTGTGTTCGTGTCCCACCTCACTGTCCTCTTGGGAAAACCTGCCCCCTTTATTCGCCACTTTGAAGCAGTTTTCCCAAATTCAGTCTTGTCATTCTGACTGATTCTCTGACTTGACGAACAGTTCAAACAGGCTACTTTCATCGTGTGCGGTAAATGCTGAGACCCATCCACGGGTCCTCCATAAGGCCCACCGAAGAGCATGTGTAACAGTGCAGGTTCCTGGGCCCCATGCTAAGCTACTCAGTGAGAATCTCTGTCTTCAACACAATGTTCAAGGAGCTGGCACTCTGGAACCCTGCAGGCTGGAGTTGAAACCTAGCTCACCGATTTATTAGCAATGGGGCCTTTGTCAAAGAACGTAGTCTTCTACTTATCTGTGTGTTTAGTCTCTGTTCCTCCCAGGTAAAGTGGGAATAAATATACCTCTCATGAAGTGTTTGCAGGGGTTAAGTTAGAAGGAAGAGCTAATTATAATGGTATTTATCATAGCTTACAAATATTGAGCACTTACCAAGTGTCAAGCACTGTGGTAAATGCCGTGTCTACATTATCTTAATAACTTGTCTTAAGCACTTCATAGTGTGCCCACCACACAGTAAGTCCCCAGTTGATACAAAGTACAGCTGGGGTAGACACTCAGAGCCCTTGCAGTTGGCGTGGAGCCAGTCACCGAGACCAGATACGTAAGTCCAGAGTCTGAGAATAACTGGTATTCTGGAACAAGTCATCTAACCCGGGAGCCCCCAAAGCTAGGCCATGGCATCAGAATCACCTGGGTATCTTACTGAAACGCCTTGTGTCACCCAGGCTTTCACGCCTCTGACTCAGTAGTTCCGGAGGGACCTGAGAGTCTCTATTGCTTAAAAAACACACGTGATTTTTGAACCATGGCCAAGTTTTAAAACAGCTGATGACTCGAGCTTCCGTTTTCTTAAGCTTCATGGGGTTAGGGAGTAAGTCATTTATTTTCCATTTCTATCTCTAAACCTAGGACACCGCTGCCATACAGAAGACACTCAAAGTTATTTTTGGTTAGAAGAGCATAAAATGGGTCTAATAAGTCTTGCTCTGTCTACTTTGTAGGGACTTTATGAGAACCATTCATGTATAAAGCTCCATTGATAGTGCGTCTGAAAACAGATATCATACAAAAGTATAATTTTATAGATCATCATTAATTAATTTTAGTGGGTTTCCTCCCACTCTTGGAATATAAGTCTCTTGGTTTTGGGGTCGCCATCATTATTTTGAGTGTCTAAAAATAAATTACAACAAGATTGCAGATAAAATGCCTCCTTGGAATTGCTCAAAATAGCTTTTATGCAAATTTTGGTTTCCTCAGAATTACCATGCTATAGAATGACCCCATAGCCTACATGCATCTATGCATGCTAGTTTCCATATTAGAGTTCAACCCCGTCAACTGGTCACCTCCTCACTCATTAAAATCAGTCTGCGGCCCGTGGTGTATACCACGTCTGGTGTCCACACCTACCACCAACACAGGGGACCTGTCTCAGACAACCTCTACTGCATTCCACCATAACAGCTACACCTTGATTTAAAACACCCGGAAGTGCTATTCTAGTTCCCTCCAACTGCCTATCATTCATCTCTTTTGAAAGGCAGACATCTATTGTGGGAGTCATGGAGGTCTCCAAGCTCAGGCTTATAACGGAACAAAATGAAGAGAATTAAAAGCAAGTTCCTCAGGAGGACGAGAAGGAATGCATTATCCCAGGTAAAGGGCTCTGGAATGGGGAAGTCTCCCAAGAGCCAGAAAGGCAATAGTATGCCGATACACAGACAACCCACAGGACAGTGCCCATGAGTCACGTGAGTGGACTTGAATTCTTTGTTTAACCTGTGCGGGTCACGTGTAGTAGCAAGTGAGCCTCAGCATAGAATGGAAGGAGGAGCTTAATGTCTGACCACCTTGGAAGGTGTGGTCCCAGGATTCTACAGAGCTGAAGACCCTTTTGAAATGAGACTTGCCTAGTTTTTAGTCTCTCTCTCTCTCTCTGCAAACCTATTTCACAGGACCTTTTATTTCCGTGAGAGTACAATAAACTTCAAATGGAAAAAAGGGTAGCAAGACCTCCGAATGTTATTCTGGAATGTATGGCAACTTACAGTTGTGGACACGAAGATGAACGTTTTCAAATCTGGAACCAGCACAAACTCCAAGGAGGCAAGGAGAGGGGTCAGGGGAGCTGTCTCCTACCTTCTGTGGCTCCAATCTCGATGGTGCCTTTCACTTGGCTGAAGCGCCATAGGGTGTCCTGGGTGAGTGTCCCAATTCCTGAAAGCGACATAAGGAGACACCTCAGGTTAGGTGAGAGTTCCCCGTTGTTCTTAAAAGGCCAAGAAGAAAAGAAGTACATAGTGTGATCGATGCATTTCTAATGGGAGACTTGCACACCAGGCATCATCTTGTCACAGAGAAGGCCCTCGTGAGGCCTGGGAGCACGGTCAGTCTGCAGGTACCACGTCCTGCCTGTCCCCTCACCGCTCTGTCTCCTCCATCGGACCATGCCAGGGCTAGTCTGGGCTGGAGCAATTGGAGTTTGTCCCTGCTCAGTCCCTGGCAGCATCCTAGAGCGAGCCCGCAGTCACACCCCGTGTGACTGCCCCTTTTCATGGGAATACCAAAGCTTGCGATTGTTTTCCTTCTGTGGTGCTGGGGAGGAGAGAGAGGCAGTTCCTTAGAGGGGCGAGAGGAAAAGAAAGGCAACATTTAAAAAAAAAAAAAAAAACTGGTTTCACAGCTTGTATGGTTGAATGGCCAGTAAGGGGTCAGATACTCAGAGAGCTTCCATCTCCCTTGTTCACTTCTTGACTGCTTGCCAAAGTCAGAGCTGACCGGAGAGCAGAGGAAAGAAAACAAGGTTGGAGAGATGGGGGCGGGGGTGGCGAACACAGGGCTGGGCGGGTCAGTTTCTGACAAGCAGGATCTGTTTTGTTCCACCGGGATTTAGGTTTCAAATTTGAATCGGACTTTTGGCAGGCTTAAATTTTCTGGCTTATTATGGCTTCTGGTTTCTACAAATACATGCACCCAATACTAATACATATTCTAATATCTATAGTACCACATGTACTAATATATTTTATTCAAGTCAAAAAGGTCCTTTTCAGCCCTGGCTGGTGTGGCTCAGTGGATTGAGAGCCAGCCTGCACACCGAAGGGTCACTGGTTTGCTTCCCAGTCAGGGCACATGCCTGGGTTGTGGACCAATTTGGGGGTACATGAGAGGCAACCACACATTGATGTTTCCCTCTCTTCCTCCCTCCCTTTCTCTAAAAATAAATAAATTTTTTTTAAAGTCCTTTTGAGAAAACTTCTGGGCGGTACTGCTGCCAGTTAGCTTCTGAACAGCAGGGAGGTTCTCATAAGTTTTAAAGGTATGGGGAATATTGTGTAGTCAAATGTTGGGAGAGGTTACAACTTTGAGGATGATTATGTTGGTGGAAAAAAAATCAAATATCCAAACCAAACTGACCCCTTCGAAACATACATGGATCTGAGCATCTGTCTTCACTATCAGCCACTCCTATCCGGAACCCTGCATGCGCTCTGTCACCCCCGAGCACAGCCACCGTCCGTGTGCCTTCTCACTGCTGGGGACAGCGCGCTGAGTGGAGGTTCAGCACACATCGTCTGTCAGAGCGTCCGCCTCGCTGTCAGTAGGATTTTACAGTTTGGCTCTGACCTGGGACAAGTTCTGAAACATGATAAGACTGTGTTTTTCCATTTAAAAATGCTAATAATAATAGTACCCATCGCTATTGTTGCTGATATTGAATGTGCTTGGCAGAGATTGTAAAGTGGTCAATAGTAGGAAAAAAGAAGAACATGAGCTGAGACACTGTCAGTTACCTTCTATGGGGCAGGCATCATGCTCAGTGCTTTATGTGGATTGTCCCATTCTCACACCAGTCTCCGAGGAGGGTACTGTTTTAACCCCATTGTACAGGTAAAGGAACTGACACTCAGCCAGTTTTGGCAGCTCATGGAGGCTGCACTTAGGAAGTGGCAGAGTGGGGATATCCAGGCAGGCCATCTGAATCCCAGTATTCCCAGTGAGCCAGGGTCAGCCTGCCCTGAAACCCCAGTGTTCCCAGAGTGCCGGGGTCAGCCTACCTGTGAAACCCTAGTATTCTCAGTGTGCTGAGGTCAGCCTACCCTGAAACCCCAGTGTTCCCAGTGTGCCGGGGTCAGACTGCCCATTCAACAGAGAGGGACCTTAGGCCCAGAGAGGCTATACAGCTTGAACTGGAGTCTCATTTGGAAGGCTGAGCTGGACTACAGTTTCAGAAGCTGATTATTAAAGTACCTATGTCTCCTCTAAGTCCACACAGGGCTACAATTTCCCAATAAAAACAGCATCTGGGAGGGCAGGGGAAGGCGTTTGGCAGCATTTATTACTGCAGAGAGAGAACACATCTCCAACTGCATTGTCGACCTTGCTGGTACTTGTCGCTCTGGCCTCGAGTTTCAGCATCAGGCATTTTTTGATAAGCTTTTACTTTTCCTTCTGATCTGTCCCTGGCCCTCTCAAAATCGCCAGTTCTGCTGTTGAATCTGGGACTGCACCTGTTTCTTAAGGAACATCAGCTACACATGATGTTCTTTCTGATTCTTGTCCTGGTGCAGTTCCTGTATCATTAGTTATGGCGCTGGGTGTAGACTTTGTACTTACTTTCTCTAAACAGTAAAGTAGGAAGATATACACAACTCTGAAATACACACACAAACCTAGCAGCTTTAAATGAGCCTATGCAGAGTTGCTGACATTGCTCCAGGGAACCATCACCTCTAGGTTTGGTTGCCTGGGCACGCTCCAGTTAGTATGAGAGGACAAAGTGGCCAAAGTTTTGTTAGTTTCCTGTCCAGGTAAGTCTTTGATTGGACCCAGTTGCTGTCTTTCACTAAGATCATTGACAAATAATGACATTAGTGATGTAAAGAGAGTTTGGACCATTCTATCTTTACCCTAAAAGGGCAAAACATCAGCTCAAAACCCACAAATTGCTGAGATGGGTTAGGGTGTAAATGAGAAAAGCTGTTGGGGCATGCGACGCTCAGTGGAGCTGACACTTGACTGAGCTGGTGCTCTAGAAGGACGAGGACACACGGGAAAGCCCAGACCTTGTTGAAAGTGGGCAGCAGTGACTCAGATCCAGCTGAGACGTGCCATGGAGGATTTCAGCTCAGTGTCATCAGACTGACTGACTTTTGTTTAGAAGAAGCCAGAAATCTGGATTGTTATGTGAAAACTCCAAATAAGATTTGTGTTTCAATCTTGCCACTCCATTTGAATTAGAGCACTTTATGGCTCACAAAAGATAAGGCAAACATGTCACATTTACAGGTTGAATATGGTCCTTGTGCCAACACTTGCAAACCTCTGGCTAGAGTCCTGGAGCTGAAAGACACTTTCAAGAACCGTTGGCCAACCTCTACCTTTGGGCAGACTAGGGAGCAAGAGGGGAAAGAACTCACAACACAGTAGAGTAGAAGACTCCAAGGTGATAATTCCAATTCTTATACCGTGTTCCCTTTAACCAGCAGACTACCTCTCATGGTGCTGGGTTGTTGAGATATCTGTCTAGATTAATGAATGCTCTTTAGGGAAGTGTGTGTGATTGTAAAGCAGATAACTGGGAGAATTAGCTGACATAGTCAGGGAGGAAAATCTGTTTCTCTTAAATTACAGATCTTGACAGCTTCCCTAAAGCCCGGTGCCAAATGACACTCCAGTTGCTATGGCAACGATGTCAATAAGGAACATTCTCTACCAGGATGCTGGTGCAGATCCAGTGGCTAAACATCCTGAAAGATGCTCACTCCTCTCTCCCCAAAACAATGGCTCCGAAAGGCCCTGAGTCTCACCTACTGAATGGCCAGGAGGCCAGCTCTCTGATGACACATGCCTGTCTTCTTTCTAGGGTCGTGCCATAGCCGATTTCTGAATCTGGTCAGCCTTTGGAGATCATTTGGTCCAATCGCCTCATTTAAAAGCAGGCGACACTGAGGCCCAGAGGAGACTCTGCCACAGAGTGAGTTAACAGCAAAGTTGGAGCCAGACCCGCAGCTCCTAGGCCCAACACAGGCTCTCCCTGCAGGGCCCTGCGGAGTTGAGGCCGGTCTTTGTGCTGCCTTTTCTGAGCCAACTCGGCTGTGTGAACACAATGAACAGAGGGTGTGACATGCAGCACATAAAGCTCCTTATTGATTGGGAAGCCACTGTAAAGAGTTATTTTCATGGACTTGGCATCAGCAGTGTGCTTCTCTCTGGAGAAAGAGAAAGAGAAAGAGAGAGGAATAGGGAGAGGGAGAGGGAGAGGGAAGGAGAGGGAGGGAGAGGGAGGGAGAGGGAGGAAGAGGAAGAGGAGAGAGAATCCTTGCCCAGAGAAATTGTCTCTGGGAAGAATCTATTTTGCCATTGGCTAGGATACAGGCTGTAGATGATGTGTATTCAACTACACAGAAAGGGCCCACGACTGTGCCATCCTCGCTGAGTGTGTGGTTATGAGGGTACCACGATCACTTAAGGCAGGCACTCAATGTGAATGGCTATCTTGTTAAAACACATGTCCCCACTGGGTGTAAAAGTCTTCCTGTTCGGGATGCCAGATCTCAGAGAAGAGAGACACAGCTGCTCCAGAGGCAGCTACAAGTAAGGGGACTCAAGACTCACAGTAATAAAGGAGAGGGCTCTATTTTTTCACTCGCCACCTCAACACCTTGCCTATCCCTTGGTGAGAGCAATTGCCACCGTGTTTGGTAAAGACAGGTCAATTACATGGCCCCGACTTGCCAGCGAGCTTGTGAGGACAAGCAGTGAACATGAGTATGTCGGTTTTCTAAGTCAGACTTTTCCTTTGCACTGGACTGAATCAACCATTAGAGATATTACAGTGAAATCATTATTGGATAGATTTTGCTGCATTTAATTCACTGGATCATTTCCATGGACAATTAAGAAAATTGTTAATGGGCTAGACTGACTATCAAAACAGTTCTGCTGATCAATTTGAGTCTTTTTTGATTTCTTCTGTCTCGACTTGATTTTTGAATGCAAGTAATAGAGTTATAATGACTGTTTTAATGTCCTTGTCTGCTAATTCTAACATCTGTGGCTGTTCTGGGTTGGTTTCAGTTGATTTTTCTTTCCTCATTATGGGTTATTTTCTCCTTCCCCTCTGCATGCCTGGTTATTGTTTATTTGGATGACAGACACTGCGAATCTTACCTTGTTAACTGCTGTATGTATTTGTTTTCCTATAAATATTCCTTTTTATCTTTATTCTGGAGGACAATTAAATTACTTGGAAATAGTGTGATCTCTTCAGGGCTTGCTTAAAAGGTTTATTAAGCAAAACCGACTTCAGTCTAGTGGAAGGCTATTTTTATTAGTTAGCCATGCCCTTCTGCACATCTTACAGGCTGTCTCATGAATTAATGAGCTTGGTGCAGGAGAACAGGCTCAAGTCCTGGCCCTGCGTGAGCACTGGGCACTGTTCGTCTGCTCATTCTCATCCTCTTGGGTGGCTGCTGGAATCTCTCCGATGATTATACCCATCAGTACTCTGCTGAATACCCCACGTGGGGCCCTCAAACATCTGCGGAGTTCTCTCTCTGTGCTGGTCTCTCGTCTCCACTCTTGGTTCTGCAAAGCCTAGATTCCTTGGTCTGTCTGACTCTCGGCTCCATCTCCTTGATTCGGGCAATCCTCTAGGATCTGCCTGCATTTCCCATCTTTATGCTATGGCCTAGAGACTCTCCAGGCGGTAAGCTGGGGGCAGCTTCAGCAACGGCATCGTGTCCTCCGTGTCTCACAGGTCATTGTCGCTTGTAGTCTGTTATTCAGTGTTTCGCAAACCACAGTTTCCTGTACCATCTCCTTTTCATTTTTATTTGTTACAGGAATGAGGGTAAACCCAGTCCTTGTTATTCCATCTGGGCCACAGCCAAAGTCCAACAAACTAGAATAGCATTTTAAAAAATGCTCCCCCAGGCTCAAGCATCTCATTTCAGTAGACGTGCAGTGGGCACTGACCTGATACCTGGACTGGGTCTCCCTGTTCCCTCCACTCTCCTTTAACCATTAGATGTTTTCTTGCATAGAGTTAGTCCTTAGTAAAAAGAATGTGCACTAGGTTTTATTTGTATTCCACACCCCTTTGCCATTTTATCAGGTGCTCTCGGAATTATTTTGCTTGCTTGTTTCTATCCAATCACAACACTCTCGGCCTTAAGACATTCCTGGCTTCCCGAGGTGACATCCCAGCACTGCCGTGACTTCAGATGTATCTATCCTGAGTGCCACTCCTTCAGAGCATATTTCCTGCAAAAGGCAGTATTAACCTGTGAAACCAGTGACCCTAAGTCACAAGTGGCTGTTCCATTACTTCTAACTCATAGGTGTGTAAGAGATTTTTTAAAAAAAGTTCTTAAAGAATTCCTGAGAGTGGAAATTTAAATCACCTTAGAAGATTATTTCTAGAGATAATAAATATTTTGTTTCCCATTATACTACATGTCAGGTGACCAGAATCTTTATTCCTATAAAGCTAACTTACACACATAGTCAAAACTGCAATACAGTTCTGGCTTCTAATAAGACTGTTATGTATGCCCCGGCTGATGTGGCTCAGTGGATTGAGCACTGGCCTGTGAACCAAAGCACTGCCTGTTCAGTTCTCAGTCAAGGCACATGCCTGGGTTGTGGGCCAGGACCCCAGTAGGGGGCACTTGAGAGGCAACCACACATTGATGTTTCTCTCCTCTCTTTCTCCCTCCCTTCCCCTCTCTAAAAATAAATAAGTGAAATCTTTTAAAAATTCTTTTAAAAAAGACTATTATTACATCAAAATCCAGCTCCAGTAGCAGAGTATCTCCTCATATAGTTAATTATGCTCCTTTCTATTTGTCTCTTTTCTTTCTACTTATGATAAATGGTGTGTGTCAGGCACTCCTGATTGACTATGTAACAGACATGCTTTCCTTCTATCTTATTAAGAGATTAATGATTTTGTTCACATTCACGATTTTGCTACACGTTGCACTGTCTTTAAAAAAGTACATTTGTAATCCTAGACTCCCTTGCAGCTAGGGTTGGCCATGTGACTCCTGCTTCTACTAGGAGTATTGGGGAAACAACTTTTTATCTCATTATACAGTTGTTGCTTTTTTCCCCTTTACCATTGCTCCTCTTTTTCCTTTCTGAAATAGTATGTGATGACAGGAGCAACTGCTATATTCTGGCCTTCTAAAGAGAATGAAAGACAGAGACCCGAGCCCTGGTGTTTTCAGTCACTGAAACAACACAGCAATTTCTGGCTTTTCATGGCAGAAAAAAATCCAACTTACTTTGTCAAAGTTACTGTTTATTCAGTTACAGATGAATCCATTCATACATGAATGGAGAAAGCAATGTTACCTCTGCTTAATTACACAATCATTTTTATTGCTCCAACAATAAAAACCAAACAGCCATTTTTAGATTTTAAAAAGTAAGTCAGGTCAGATCATGCATTTTACTCATCTTCTGATTAACTACTTTCAACCTTTAGCCAAAATGTTAAGTAACAAAGCACAAATAGCACTATGTTATAATTCTTTTTTTAAATTGAACTTATTGTGGGGACATTGGTTAATAAAATTATATAGGTTTCAGGTGTACAAATATATAATTCTTTATTTACATCTCTGTTCATAGACTCTATGTTCTGTTTAAAATTTTTAAAAATTGATTCTAGAGAGGGGGAGGTGAAGGAGAAAGAGAGGGAGAGAATCATTGATGTGAGAGAGAAATATCAATTGCTTGCCTCTTGCATGTGCCCAGCAGGGACTGAACCCACAACCCAGGCATGTGTCTTTCCCGAGAATTGAACCAGTGACCTTTTGGTTTGCAGAAGGGTACCCAACCAACTGAGTCACACCGGCCAAGGCTATAGACTCTAAATTCTTGGAAGGCAGGACTTGTGTCTTATTCATCCTTTTACCTTTGGAGTCTAAATACCTCTTGGCACCTATCAGAATATCAGGAATTGATTGCTCAGTTGAATTAAAGTAGAAGCAGCAGCTCTTTAACCCTGTGGTGAAAGTTGTTCCCACAGGTAAAAATCAATGCTCAGGTACATGATATAATAAGCAAGCATACAGGAGTCAGGATATAGGGCCAGCATTTTGTCGCTGTGCTGCTGTCTAACTCCCTATAATACAGAGAACATTATGTGGCCCTACAAGGACAAAAGTGTCTTCTAGCAACCTGAAGAAAAATATCACACACACACACACACACACACACACACACACACACACACACACAAGAAGCCATGACAGATGCTGTAGCAAATACTCCTCCATTTCCAGCATTTTCTGCCTGTGATTACATTTCACTAAAGAAGACAATCATATTTAAAAATATTAGGCAGTGTGAAATAAGCCAGTCTGAGAAAGACAAATACCATGTGATTTCACTTTTATGTGGAATCTAATGAACAAAATAAACTAATAAACAAAAAGAAACAGACTCGTAGATGCATAGAACAGAGTGGCAGCTGTTAGAGGGGAGGAAGTGGGGGACGGGATGAAAAACATGGAAAGGATTAAGCAAGAACACCCCAAAAAACTAATAGACACAGTCAACAGCATGGTAATTACCAGAGGAAAAGGGGGTAAGGGAAGTATGAGAGGGCAAAGTGGGGGTCGAAGGAGACATAAGGAGACTTGACTGGGGGTGGTGGACATATAATACAATATAGAGAATGATGTATTACAGAACTGTATCCCTGAACCTATATACTTTTATTAACCAATAATGCCCCAATGGATTCAACTTTAAAAAACATAAAAATAGCCCTGACCGGTGTGGCTTGGTTGGGTGTCGTCCCATAAAACGAAAGGTCACCGGTTCGATTCCGGGTCAGGGCACAGGCCCAGGTTGAGGATTTGTCCCTGGTCAGGGCATGTGTGTGAGAGGCAACCGATCGATGTTTCTCTCTCATGTCGATGCTTCTCTCTCTTTCTTTCTCTCTCCCTTCCCCTCCCTCTAAAAGCAAACAAAATCTTTTTTAAAAATTGTAACACTAAATACGTAACTAAATGATAGCTATCGCGCTTGCTGCACTGTGTCACTTAGAATGGATGAATTATAAAGCATAGTGGCTAAAATCCAAACAATGGCCTGCTCATTTGACTTTGTTTTCTCCTGCACCAATGACTCACTCATCAATTGCCTTGGATCTGGGAGGCACGGCCTTCCCTGGCCCGTGGGACCTGAGACCAATGGGAACCAGCACCAGTTTCAATTGGATTTCTTCTCAGGGCTGCACACAAAGATTAGACAAGCCATCAAGGCATGAAATGCTTAAGGCCCCCAGTCACTGACGACTGAAATGGCCTAATTGTGAGCTCACACTTCCGCTGGAAGGCTTTGCAAGACCCTCCTGGGGATGAGTGGCACTCTGATGGAAACGACAGATAAAGTGTGGCCCAGTGGAAGTAGGCAATTTTGATATTGCAAATTATTTTGTAGTTTTATATAGTGAAAGCCTTTCTATGCAAATCTGCAGGCCCGTAATCCAGAGAAAGATCACTCACAGTGTAGAGCCTGGAGTCTATTGAATCAGACAGGAAAAGCCGAGTTGAAAAGCCCACCTTTCCTGCAAATTGGGGGATGGATTTACATTGAGAGTTTTTAAATGAAGGTTGAATGTGCAACTATTCATTTGAAAGGCATGCGTAGTCCACCCAATAAATGATACATTTGTGTTATGCTGATGTAACATGCAGATGGAGTCCACTTTGCAAATAAATGCCTTGAAGAATTTTTTTAAACTTCAGAGGTAATCTCATCCTAGGCTTTGCTGTATTCGTATCTGTGAGGTTTTTCTTTTCTTCGGTGACAGCTGCCATAAATTCAATTAAATTATATGAAAAAGGGGTTTGGATGGTTGGGTTTTTTTCTTGCCGAGGGAAGAACATAATCAAAAAGTTGGCAAGATGGAAGGCAAAGAGCACATTTGCAAACGACATTCAAATGGTGCCACATCCAAATATGAAGGAAGGAAACCCAGCCCAGCAGATATGGATGGCCTTATTTATCATTCACGCCCTTCCTCAACATTCTTTCCTTGCTATGGAAAAAGGTAGATGACCTAAGAATCTGCAAAGTTAGAAGCTAAACTAATGCTCTGACAGCAAACGGACACAGAAAGTGAAAACTGAGAATCTGCAGGCATGAAAAATACTGCAAGGAATGGTCATTTAAAATGTGCTCCAGAATCCTAGAGCAGCCAGCCCCTGGCAGCCACCCAGAGCTCAGTAAGTTTGCCCAGTACTGGCATCTTGTACATGGAAGCTACAAATTGCCCCTAGTAGAAACAGAAATACACAAACACGACCACTGAATTCTCCTGACACATCAGACCTGGTTTTCTAGCCCCAGAGCTAGTACTTCCTATCTGGCGAGGATCTGTTTTATGCTGGGCGCCAAGAGAAGCCAAACTCATAACTCACAACAACCCCAAAGCTTAAGTGATTCTAAGCAAAGATCTAAGAGGTTACGCTCAGGTGGCTACGTGTGGCAAAGCTGGAATCAGAATTCGGGCCTCCCTCCTCAGAACATCTCCTATCGGTGCCTCTGTTGTAAAAGGCAGATGGAATTTCTGCAACCCAAATTCTATCCTGTATGTACGAGGGAGGTTTGCTGTTTAAAAGGAAGCATCCATTAGTAATGGAAAATGAGGAGACTCGGATCTTGAAAAAAGCTCCACATACACGCCAAATACAGAAGGTGGCAGGAGGAGGGACATTGAAGAGGTGGTGCTGTGGTTCCTTTTTGATGATCTGACTTTTCCCTCTCTCCTGCTTCCTCTTTGAGGTGACACAGTTCCCATGTATGGGATGACCTCTTCTTTGGCTGGGGCCCAGCTACTAGAAAGATTGTCTTCTGAAACAACCAGGTGTGGGGAGAGCCCCAAAATGACTGGACACAAGCGGCTCACCTGTTGAACTAACCCCATTGAAGTAGATTCAGGACCTTCATCAGCAGAGGAGCTGCCTAGGGAATGGCGTTCTGCAGAGCGTAAGCCGCTTTCTGCCTACTACTGTTTTGTGCAAGAGAAGATGCATGGATAATAAATAGTGAGAAGGACAATTCCACTGGCAGGAGGAACAAAGAAGCTGTCACTGGGATTGGGCCATTTCTCCCACCTTTATGGCTGGTGTGATGCTGTTGCTTATTGCATTATTTATTCAACCATTAGATTGTTGTATTTATTGAGGGCCGACTAAGTCCCAGGCTGTGGGAACATGGAAAGTGAGGTTGCTGTCCCATTAGACTGACATTCTAGCAGATGGGAAGGTGGATAATAATGAAATAAGTAAATACACGATGCGTTAAGTGTTGATAAGATCTATGGAGCAAAAAGAATCTGGTTACAGGAAATAAAAAGCTACAGGGGATATTAGTTTATATAACAAGGTCAGATAAGCCCCCTCTAACAAAGTGGCATGTGAACAGAAACCTAAAAGATGTGAGTGAGCGAGTGAGTGAGTGAGACGGCTAGGAGGGGTCATTCTAGGGAGAGGGAACAGCCTTTGCAAAATCCCTAAAGCTGGCAAGTGCTTGGTGTGTTGGCGGGAAGGGGGTTCACTAAGGAACCTAGTGTGGCTGCACAGGTGAGTAGTAGGTAACAAGGACACAGTGGCTGATCATATACAGGACATAAACACATAGGACCTTGCAAGGCCTTTTACCTGATACTCTGAAGGACAGGAGAAGCCACTGGAGAGTTTTAAGCAAAGAAGTCACTTTGGCTGATCTATAGAAAACAGAAAAGAAGCCATTTCAGAGGCTAGTGCACTAATCTCAGTGAGAAATAGACCAGAATGCAGGTAGTAAGGAGTGCTGGATGTTGGGTATGCAAGAAAGACCGTCATAAAGGGTGATGTCAAGATGTTTTTGGCCTAAGTGACTGGAAATGTGGAGTTACCATTAACTGAGATGGGGAGGGGCAGGTTGGGAGGTGTTTTGAATGTTATGCTTAGATGTCCCTTAGATATTAAATAGGCAGTGCATACCTTCCTTTGCTATAACCCCGTTACTCTACAAGAATGCTATCTTATTTAACAGGACATGTTAATTTGACTGACATCTGCCTTCCCCATTGCAGAAGTCCCTTGAGAGCAGTGACAATGTCTCTCTCCATCCTATTCCTAGCACTGAGCACAGTGCCGGACCTGCAGTCGGCACCTGGTAACTAGCAAATGCGTGAATGGATCCAAGCGTGAAGGAGTGAGTCCTTCCAACACCTCTGTGTGGTAGGGACCGGCCGGATAGAGACTCTGCTTCCACAGCCCCAAAGCACTGCACCAGTGGAATGGCCCACGCAGACACCACCAGAGTCAGTGTCATACTTTTATCTCAACTCAAGGTTATCAAGTGCTGCTGCTCCTTTATTATTACAGAATTTAGGAGAACACAGAACATATATTTCCAAAATAAAATATTGGAGACATTTCCTTGAGTATGAATGGCACTGTGGCTAACTATTCTTCAGTTTTCCATGCATGTCCCTTTGAAACTTTGTGGCCCCGCCCACTCCATCACAACACCCCAGCCGTACAGTTTGCACCCCTGGCATCTCACCCTGAAGCTCTCATCCTCGTGCTGGCTTTATCTGCAGTCAGGGAAGGTTGTAGCCTACACCTTACCACCTGGAAGACCCCGCAACCCACTGCCCAAGGCACAAGCTGATTTTGTGCTTAAAATTCCACCACTAAGAGGCATTTATCTGCATCTCCTTTCCCTCCACAAACCTTTCAGTAAGATGGGTTAATGAAGGAAGTCATTATTTTCTATTAACATTTTATTGGGGTGGAATGGTCTCCATGTGACTCACTGCTTCTGAGAGGGGATGGATCACATAAGGACATTTAAAGTCCGAGTTTGCAGTGGGATTCGGAAGAGGCAGTGAGAGGACAACTGAGAAAGACCTTACCATTCCCCTAGTTGGCAGCTAAGCCGAGGTAAGATCATGGTATCAGGCAGCCGACAGGGTGAGTGCTGATATTTTAAAAAACCTCCTCCTGCTAAACAGAGGCCAGAGCATAGGAGGAAAGCCATATCTATGGCACATACATTGGCCACTCATTGGCCAAACTTCACATGAGGAAAAAAAAAAATAGTTCCACAGTCAAATAAGTTGGGGAAATTCTGTTTATCATGTCTGTTTCTTGGATATTTACAATGGCCATTAGCAGGACCGAGGAGAAGTCATAGATCCTGGAAAGCTGTTTAACCTGGTGTATAATACAGCATGTTGACAAACCTATTTTTATTTGTTGCTAAACATCTCTAGGAACATGGTATTCTGTGCAACATAACTTAAAAGACAAGAGCTAACTTGACTTTCCTGAAAGTTCATAGTTTGAAAGAAAGGAGGCTACTTAACACCTTGAGAATGCAGTTGCTTGACCAGGTTCAGGGGCCCAGGTCCATCCTTCACTAACCCACTTACTGACTCTGCGGCCTCAGCGAGATGTTCAACCTTTCTGCACCCCTGTAAATCAAAGATCTAATTTGCTTTTACTTCCAGTGCGTGTAAAATATCTTGCTATGGAATAAATAGTAGCCATGTTTTTATCATCTGGGCTCCTCTTTGTCTTCTCCAGGACTCTCCTCCAGCTTTGGTCAGCACCCCTGGCTTAGAGTAGCCAGGAGCAGTGGTTGAGAGCAAGGGATTTGGATTCAGATACACTTGGTTCAAACACTGGTTCTGCTCTTTGCTAGCTGTGTGATTTTGGGGAAGTGGCTTGACCTCTCTGGCCTTAGTTTCTGTATCTGTGAAGCAGAGTAGTTGGGAGGATCAAAATAACATACACTGAGGGTCCAGCCAGGGCCTAGGACAGGGTGGACAAGCTGTTACAAGTCTTCTAGTGTTCCCTTCCTATCCCCACACTTTTCATCTGTCTCAGCTATGATTTCTTTCCTTAATCCCAAGTCTAATCGCATTTGATCCTGGTAGCCAACATTCCTGACAATGGGGTCTCCCAAATCGCTCCCCCCACTCCCTTTTCCAAACTGTAGCTTCCTCCCCCTGGGCAACCGATGCTTATAAGTAATGTACTTCTAGATCCCCGGCCCAGGTGCAGGGAAGGAGAGACAATGATGTCTCTTCCCACAGCCTCCCACACATGAGTTTCCCCCCATGTCTGACCTTTGACTTCTAACTCCCCTTGGGGTGTATTTACACAGGCAAAGTGAAGTGGAAAGATGGAACAATTATTTGGAAAGCTCAGCCAATGGGGAACAAAACAAAAAGACAGAAAAAGAAAACCTGACACTGAACCCTGAAGTCGAGGGGAAAGAATTCATTGGTTTAAATTATTCTTGTTGCCTGCTGGCACCGATTCCATTTTCCAGGTAGTTGCTCAGCACTGCTATTAGTTTGTCTGTGTAGAGAAAAGGTATGTTCTTAGATACAGGCACTACAGAAAGTCCTCTCTGGAAGGGATAGGTGCATTTGGGCACGGCTTGTCTACGTGACAAATTTTTGTTAAGTGACTCCAATCAACTCATTGACTTTTGTGGCAAAGACAAGAGGTGTTGCAATACTGGGAGAAAAAGGTCTCTGGATATGATAAAAAATGGTCACTTTAGCATAGAGTGTACTTTTAAAATCATGAATTTTAAAACTTTCTGAGCAAATTATGAGGTCCGTCCAGACTCTATCCAGCCCTGTAATATGAAAACTAGAGACATTTACTGAAGAAGACACAAGAAACACTGTACATAGGACAATGACTCCTCAGTCCCCTTCAAAGCAGGCACGTTGGAACCTCACACAGTTCTCCCAATCACCATCAGCTGTGCCGTTGTGTTTTCCTGAATCTCATGGATGGTCTGAAATCTGTTCCCTTTCAAAAGTGATTTTAGTTTTGGGAAAAGCCAGAAGTTGCGGGGTGTCCAATCTGGGCTGTAGTGGGGCTGAATCACCTGGGTGATGGGCAAAAATCTCTGCATAAGACGTGATGCATGAGCAGGCGCATTGTTGTGATGAAGCTGCCAGTCACCAATTGCCCATCACTGCAGCCTTCTGAATCATCTGAATAGTTTCCATGGAGGAATATTCAAGCTTAATGAAAATTTGATGCAGATTTGTTGCTCTCCTCGCTCAGTCATTTTGAATGCAATGGCCACACAGTGCACATGCTCACTCAGTGGTGTCTACCGCTCCCACTGACTAGTACAGCGAAGTTGTCATTGATCATGCATGCACATTCCAGTCCACTCTCCTTGGCTGCCAGGTTGTATAATGTTGCACAAACCTTTCTCCTTATATTTCAATGACTGGATATTTTCTAGACAGACCTTCTACAATTAATGTTTCTTAGGGATAGAACCAGTCTGAGTTCAATTCCTGGTTCTACCATACCTTTGTGGTGCAACCTAGTAGAAATCACTTAGTTTCTGAGCCTCAGTTTCCTGGCTTCCCCAGTGGAGGTAATAACATTTACTCATAGAGTGTGATGACTAGACAAAACAGTGATACACATATAGAACTTAGCCTGTGCTGGCCACATAGTAAATTGCCAATGAGCAATGGCTCTTGATGAATTATGGACAAATAGATTTATGTTTCAGGTTAAAAAGCTAATGATGGAAAAGCCTAGCATCCCAGATGATGGCATCTCAGGGCTTTACCTTCTATGAGTTTTGAGCTCTTACTTGTCCAGTTTAATTCATAGACTTTTCTGGTTTCAAAATCTCAGGTGAACATTTCTGTTCATTGAGAGGTACCTACATACCTGTATATACCTACATACAGAAAACTATCACATAGTGTTTAAAGTCCATTATTCACAAATATAGTGGGAACCTGGTTCAGTTTTAGTCCAACAGAAACGTAGACTGACTGAGGAGGCTATACGCCCTACTCAAACTTTTAAGGTGAGAATAGTCCTCTGGATAGGCGAGCAGGGTGCCTGCTTTGATCTTTCCTGTACACCATCCTGCCCAAGTTCAAGGAGCCGTGCCACATTACCTAAGGTCATGCAAATAGTGTTTCAGATTTTCTGCTATTCTAGAATGGAAATCAAAGGCAAACTTGGATGGCTCTAAGCCTAAGTTTTTGTCCTCTGTGTAACAGGGTCAAAGAGATCAAAGACCTTTCCTGAAAGTAAAAAAAAGAAAATTAGTAATAACTAGCATATTTTGAGTACTCAATCTATCAGGCACCACTCTTGATGTTCTACGGGGACTGTCATATTTGATTGTCTTATTTAATTCCTGCAAACATCCACCTAGAGGGAAATCATTATCCTGTTGTATTAGCCAGGGTTCTCCAGAGAGGCAGGGCCAATAGGATACACATATAGATATATGTATAAGAGGAGATTTATTATAGGAATTTGCTTATATTGTTGTTAAAGCTGAGAAGTTCCATGATCTGCCATTTGTGAGCTGGAGAACCTGGAAAGCTGATGATATAATTCTGTCTGAGGCCCGAGGCGTGTCAGCTCAAGCAGACAGTGAATTGCCCTTCCTCCAACTTCTCACTCTGTCTAACCTTCAACAGATTGGATGATGTCCACCTGCACTGGGGAGGGTGATCTTTACTTAGTCTGCTAACTCAAATGACAATCTCTTCCAGAGACACCCTCATAGACACATCCAGGAATAATGTTTTCCCAGTGATCCAGGCATTCCCCTCAGCCCAGTCAAGTTGACACAAAAATTTAACTGTCACATAAGCCTACTTGGCTGGTGAGAAAATGGGCACAGACAGGTTAAGTGACTTGACCAGATCACATAACTAGTAGCTGTTAGTCTTCTGATTCCAAAACCAGGCTTTGGACTGCTCTATTGTCTTTTGTAAAAGTTAGATTCTTCCTGGGAAAGGTCAGAACTGTCTGTTTTCCTGGAAAATACTGTGGTCTAAATTAGAGCCACACACCAGTCCATGACAGCCTGTAACAGGTCTGTTCTAAATAATAATAACGAAGGTAACTGATACTGATTCTACAGAGGTAATAATAGCCACTATGATTTAGTGAACAAATACTATGTCAGTGACCAGTCTCAACACTTTAAAATTAACATAAAGCCTCACAGAAACCGCAGCCCTGGTGTCTGATAAGCCTGCATTTGCCTCTAAACCTGTATTTACCAGCTGTGGGATTTTCCATAAGGCATTTAGTCCCTCTTTCTCTGTCTCCCCCTGAATTTTCTCACTTTAAAAATAAAATGTGCTGTGAGAATTAAATGAGGCAATATGCAGTAAACACATATACCATACCTAGAGGGGAGCAGGCTCCAATAAATGTTAGCATTACTATTATCCCTTTTTCGTCAAGATGAAGAACTAAGTCCCGCAGAGAAGTGGATAGATTGCCTGAGGCTCCAAGACTGGCAGAGTCTGGTGGATCTTTGTACCTGACCATTGACTCTCATACCTGGGCACACATCAGAAGCTACTGGGCAACTTGTTTAAAATACAGAGTCTTGCCCTGGCTGGTGTGGCTCAGTGGACTGAGTGCCAGACTGCGAACCAAAGAGTCGCTGGTTCAATTCCTAGTCAGGGCACATGCCTGGGTTGTGGGCCCAGTCCCCAGTAGGGGATGCACAAGAGGCAACCACACATTGATGTTTCTCTTCCTCTCTTTCTCCCTCCCTTCCCATCTCTCAAAAAAGAAACAAATAAAATAAAAAAAAATAAAAATAAAATATAGGATCTTTGCCCCGATCCTAGGACAGGGCTGTTGCAGGGCCAGTTGGGATCCACTGCTCCAGCTCATGCCACCACCTCATGCTCCAGGTCCCCTCTCTCCCATCCATGTAAGAGAGTGTGTCTGTTGTCACTGACTGCATAGAACACTCCTATCTGACAGGCTGGGTAGCTGTAACAAAATACCATAGACGGAGTGACTTAAGAAACAGAAATTTATTCTTTATGGTTCTGAATGCTAGAAGTCCAAGATCAAGGTGCCATCATGGTTGTGTTCTTGTGAGAAACCTCTTCCTCGCTTTTAGATGGCTGCCTTTTGCTGTGCACTCACAGGGTGGGGGGAGTGGAGAGCACACTCTGGTATTTCTTCCAATTAGGGTACCAATCCCATTACCACTGTGGTTGGAGAAGATGCTTGACATGATTTCAATCCCCTTCAATTCCTGAGACTTGTTTTGTGTCCCACCATGTGATTTATCCTTGAAAATGTCCCTTGTGCACTGGAAGAGAATGTATATTCTGCTGCTTTAGGGTGAGATGCTCTGAAGATATTCAGTCCATCTAATTAGTGTGTCATTTAAGCCTGCTGTTTCCTTGTTGGTTTTCTGTCTCAAAGATCTGTCCACTGATGTCAATGGGGTGTTAATACCCCCCTGCTGTGACTGTATTCTTGTCCATCTCTCCCTTTATGTCCATCAAGATTTGCTTCACATATTTAGGTGCTCCTAAATATATGTTAATTTTAACAGAGTTGAGATTGGTATCGCACCCTATGTTGGGTGCATAAAAGTTTATAAGGGTTATATCCTCTTGTTGGATTGCTCCCTTTATCATTATGCGGTGTCCTTCTTTGTCTCTTAATATGGTTTTTATTTCAAAGTTGATTTTACCTGATATAAGTATTGCTACCTCAGCTTTTTATTTTCATTTGCATGAAATATATTTTTCCATCCCTTTACTTTTAGTCTGTGTGTATCTTCCATTCTTAGGTAGGGCTCTTATAGACAGCATGTATATGGGTCTTGTTTTCTTGTCCATTCAGCTACCCTATGTCTTTTGATTGGAGCATTTAACCCATTTACATTTAAAGTGATTATTGGTAGGTACATATTTATTGCCATTTTATAACTATGTTCTTTTTTTTTCCTTCTTTTTACAGAATACCCTGTAACATTTCTTGTAATCCTGGTTTGATCGTAACAAGCTCCTTTAGCTTTTTCTTGTCTGGGAACTCTTTATTTCCCCTTCAATTTTAAATAACTTTGCTGGGTAAAGTAGTCTTGTTCTAGGTCCTTGTTTTTCATCACTTTGAATATTTCATGCCAACCCTTCCTGCCCTGAAATGTTTCTGTTGAGAAATTAGCTGACAGACATATGGGAGCTCCTTTGTAGGTGACTAATTGTCTTCCTCTTGCTGCTTTTAAGATTCTGTCTTTAACCTTTGCCATTTTAATTATGATGTGTCTTGGTGTGGGCCTGTTTGGGTTCATCTTATTTGAGACTCTGTGCTTCTTGAGTTTCTGTGTCTTTTTTTCCCCCATCAGGTGAGGGAAGTTTTTGGTCATTATTTCTTCAAACAGGTTCTTAATTCCTTGCTCTCTTTCTTCTCCTTCTGGTACCCCTATGATCAGGATTTTTTTATACTTCACGTTCCCAAAGCTCCCTTAAACTATCCTCATTTTTTAAAATTCTTTTTTACTTTTGCTGCTCCAATCAGGTGTTTTCTGCTACCTTGTCTTCCATATTGCTGATTGGGCCCTCTGCTTCATCCAACCTACTGTTTATTTATTCTAGTGTAGTCTTCATTTCAGATACTGTTTTTCATTTCTGATTGGTTCTTTTTTATGGTTTCTATGTTTTTTCATGCTGCTGTTTTCACTGAATTCCTTGAGCATCCTTAAAATCATTTCTTTGAACTCTATATCTGATAAATTGCTTGCTTCTATCTTATTTTGCTCTTTTTCTGGAGCTTTCCCCTATTCTTTCATTGGGAGCATTTCTTTGTCTCCCCATTTTGACTGCATCTTTGTGTTTGTTTCTATGTATTAGTTACATCTGCTACGACTCCCAGTCTTGGTAGGGTGGCCTTATGGAGTAGGTGTTCTGGGGGACACAGTGGCATAGTCCCCTTGATCACCTGAGCTGGGTTCTCCAGGAATGTTCTTTGTGTGGGTTCTGTGGGTCCTCCTGTTGTAATTGAGTCCTGACTTCTATTGGCCTGTTCATGCATGGGGTTGATCCTCAGGCTGGCTGGCAGTGAGACCAACCCTGACCGCAGTGTATGAGGTGCTGACCACATGAAGCAGAATTCACTGCAGCCAGATCTGGTACCTGCTGAGATCTCCCTTTAGCTACTCCGCTTGTGAAGCTAACTGTATCCTGCTCTCATGTTGTCTGAAGCCAGCCTCTGGGTATCTTGGTTCTGCAGCTTCTTGGGAGGCATTGTGGGGTCAGGCAATGCCTGTGACTGGCCCTGGGCAACATGTTTGGAGCTACACCGTAATCCACAGTTTGTGGCTGCCTTTGTTGGGCCTGCGCGTGTGCAGGAAAAAGCAAGCTGTACCCCAATGCTGGCTTTTACCAGCACTGGGCCTGCAGGAAGGTTAGCAAGAGTCCCAAGGCACCCTGAGATCCAATGCCACTTGGCCCCACCTTCCAGCTCCCTGTTAGACTCAGTCACTGAAAGGTCCTTGGCAGTGTTTGAGTTGCATGAGGTCTGTTCTCAGTGAGCCACCGGGTAGGGGTGGGTGGTGGTCGCCAGATTGATACAGGTTCAAACTCAGTGCCAGTGCCTGGTCTGAAGCCACTCTGCAAGTATTCCAGGGTATACCAAGTCTAGCTGCCACTTGTCAGGTGCCCACAGACCCCAAAGGCCACATTTCTCAATACATCGCACGAGGGATGAGGGATTCAAAATACGAATTTTAGGAGGACATAATTCAGTCCAGAACACCTTCCTAATTAGCTTAAGATGTTCTCCTTTTCTATTCCACTTCATTGGCAAATGTCTTTTTTAAAAAATTAAAAGATATTGGCTGAGCAGTTGTTTGCTGGGCACTGTACCCAAAAGACTATTTACTTTTTTACTATTTATACTTGGTTTGCTTTCAGAAAAATGAAAAACACAATAATGCCTCCTGGAAGTTTTAACTATCACAGGCAACACTGACAAAGACACACCAGCCCCCAGCTACTGAAAACGGTGTTTTCATTGCCCCCGTCACTGTCATTATTCACACAAACATGAGCACCCGCCCTGGGTTTCTTTCATTTCCTTAGTCACTCTCCCTTGCCCACCCTTCCAGGTTTTCCATGGGTACGGTGACTGAGTCATCACTTGGCTCTGATCTTCAGGTGCCTCAGCAGAAGCAAAGGCAACATTTTTGTGTTAAGTGGTAACCTGAAAACTTTACAGCCCCATGCTCCTGAAGTAAAAACAATGTTGATGATGACAGCAACTCGTCTGCACTAATCACTATGTGCTAGGTCTGACTTCATTTCATCCCCATGGCAACCTAAAGGACGGGTTCTATGGTCCCCCATCTCACAGAAGTAGAAACTGAGGCTTAGAGAGGCCAGGTTCCTTGCTCAAGGTCATACAAAGCTAATCAGTTGGGAAGTAACAGAACCATGCACATTCCACCTTGACCTCTGTTCAGGTCATTTTTAATCTCCTGATATACTTCCTCCTATTGCATTCTTTCATCACCTGGGTTTCGAAAGAGGGGGTCTCCCTGGCCAGGTTTTCCATGTCATGGAGATGGAGTAAATACGCAGGGGATGGGGGGGAAGGGGGGCTTCTGTCAGTGTGAAAGCCGCACCATCAGCCGAGTGGAGAAACGATAGAGTGAATCAGGCTCCCGACCCAAGTCTCACCACTGACACTTAACAGTAGAAAATCTGGTTTCAAGAGACAACCACTGAGATAGCTGGGCCACCACAAATCCAATTTAATAGCATTTCTCCGATCTTACTTGTCACATACTAGAATTGGACTTAGAACCGCAAAGTCAATGTGAAACTGGAAAAGCTGAATGAGCAAAAGATCTAAAATAAAGTCCAAAAAGGCCCAGTTCAATTGTATTTTATAAACATGGTTTGGTAAGAGATGTCTTCAGAACACCATTTCCCTATTCAGTGTGTATTTACTAAGTTAAACACATAAACTGCACTCTAGAAAGTATTCAAATTTAAAGAAAAAATAAGTGGCAAGCCATTTCTCTGACAATTGTACCCAAACTTTTTTAAAAAAATATTTTTAAAATTTATTTTTAGAGAGAGGGGAAGGGAGAGAGAAAGAGAGGGAGAGAAACATCAATGTGTGGTTGCCTCTCACATGCCCCATACTGGGGACTCAGCATGCAACCCAGGAATGTGTCCTGACTGGGAATCGAACCTGCAACCCTGTGGTTCACAGACCAGCACTCAGCCACTGAGCCACACCATCCAGGGCCAAAACTTCTTTTATGTAGACAATCCTCATAAAGTATTAAGTGCATATATAAAAATGAAAGAATTAAGACTGAAAATCCATTCTCCAAGGGAGAGTGAACTGCTTGTCTCTAGCATGTTTCCCTTCACAGGATCTGCTCCCAGTGTCTGGCATCCCCAGGGCCCTCCCTGTCTGGTGGCCAGTTCCGTAGTTGCCTCACATGCAGCCTTTAGAAGCCACCTCTGTTCATTTCAAGTTGAGGTCCACAATATTCTACATACTTTTATAGGGAATCATACACATACTGGATATTCATGTTTTAGAATCAGAAATGGGGCCGAATGCATAGTGGTGAGACACACAAGCTCTGAGGTTAGGTATCTATGGATTTAAATCCAGGCTTTATGACCTTGACCCAAGAATTGCATCTCTCTAAGTCTCAGGCCCCTTATACAGAAGGAAGATAATGATGATACCCACATCCTAGGGCTGTTGTAAGGGAATGCATACCCATCATCAGCAAAGCCGCTGGACAGCTAGTGGGAACAGAACAGATGAGAACCAACACTGTTATCGCCACCACTGCCACCGCCACATTACTACTGCCATTACTGGTATTGTCACTGCTCTTTCCAACACTGCCCTCTTCCAATGACCGCTAGTACCACTGCTACTGTCACAACTGTACCATTACAAACTGTATCTGAGTAAGTGAAACAAACTATTTTTTCTACCCTCCCTTTCTCTTGTGCCCTTTTACTCCTATGTATATGAGGAAGGAAATTGTTTTTCTTGCCAAAGGAGTTGCTTGAGAATCGGAATATTAATTTATTTGAACAGATGTGTGTCGGTGTTGCTCTGGAGGAGGTCCCAGGACACTCTGCTGACATATTTCATGAAGAAGTGAAGTCTGGGTAATACGTACATTCATATTGCAGCTAATGCCCCACCTCCTCCCAAAAGCCTTTGTCTCGCACTGATGTTTCCCTTCTCTGAAATCGCCATCACCATGTCCTCCAATTTTCTCCAGTTAATAAGCTCCCTGTGGTCAGAGTTCAGTATCAAAAACATAGTACGCAGTCCAAAAATATGGATGTAGGAAGACAGTGCTGAATAAACCAAGATGCTGAACCCTAGAAAGATACTGAATTGCTCATGTAACCTAGAGTCCAGGGTGAGTTCAGGGATAGCTGGATCCATGGACTCAGAAGATTCCACAAGGGTCTGATCTCTCTTTATCTCTCAGATCTGCTTCCCTTCATCCCCTGTGTTGGGAGCTCTGTGTTCACATCCTCATAACGAGCCCAGAGGAAACAGACTGCCTATTCCAGCCACTGCTGTGCATGTCCCAGGGTAGATGGCTTTGCAATGAACAGGCTTCAGGCATGTGCCCACCCTGAAGCTGCAGGTGTATAGTAAGCCCCATCCCACCACCTGACCAAGTGAAGGGGAGAGAAGGTTTCCCTGAAGAAATGTTAGCATAAGGGGGATGGACTTTAGATGGGGGAAGACCTTTACAAATATCTCATTTGTTTAGCTCTAAACATAGTAGGTACTCAAGGTAAATTTTGAGATTGGTAGATTTGTGTCCCCCTATTCACAAAATGGCTGTCACAGCACCAACCTAAATCCTCATCTGTTTTTCCTTCTGCCTGTTGACACTTTGTGGCCAGATGCTAAAAATGGAGAAATGGTTCACTCAAAGTCAACATCATTGCAAAGGTAAGATTAACTCAGGGGTAGCAGGTCCATAAAGGGCTGGTGTCATCCTTTCCTTTTGGTACACTGCCTCTTCTCCTCCTTGCCTGGGGCAGAAGGATCCCTCTATCCCTTGAACTTCTGCTTTATTTAACCCATATATCTGCTACGGTACTTGCCATATGGTCTCTTTTTTCTTATGTACATTAGTCAAGACTGCTTGAATGATAGAAATCCTAACTCAAAAAGACTTAAAAAAAAAAAAGAGATGATCAGATCACAAAACTGAGCAGTTTAAGAATAATTCTCCTTCAAAAATGTTTATATCCAAGGTTCGTATAATGTTAGCAGGATGGGGTTTTGCTGTTTCTTCACCTCATCCTCAATATATTCTCCATTCTCAGTCCCGCCACTCACAAAATAGTTGCCACAGCTCCAGCCTTTGTCTCTTGCTCATTTCTAATGAGAAGAAATAGAAGCTCTTTTTCAAGATTCCCATGGTGATCCCATGCTTCTCATGAGCATTAATTAGGGATTAGGCTTTTTGCTGAACCAATCACTGCCCCAAGTAATGGGCTACCCTAATTGCTTTAGGTCAAGGTCATGTGCTCCATTTCAGGACTAGCTGTGGAGTCAAAACCACGTCTAAAAAGGGAGAAGAGATCATTCTCAGGAATATTCCATCTGAGAACAGGAAGGGAATTGCATACAGGGGCCATAGAAACAACAAATGTCAGCTCTGGTTCTCCTTCTAGATAATGTGCTTATCCACTCTCTGAGTCACAAGCTGTGGTATAGTGAAGGACGCATGCTAACAGGGCACTGAATAAATGTTTACCAAAACAATGGAGGAAGAAAAACCTGGGTGAACCACTGATTAGACATTTCTAACATTTCAACAGTGCCGTGGTCAATACCATTTTCCTTGGGAAAGCATATTTGAAATGGGGCTCAGAATACGGACATAAAGTACAAAGTTACTCATCAGTTTGATTAGCTTTAGCCTGTGCTAACTAAAAGTTTTCCACAAGCATGAGTCCGTTGCTCCCTTGCTTGAAATGTTTCTTAGTAAAAGCACCAGGGAAAAAAATAATTCGTGTCTTAATAAGGCTGAATTCTTACCTTTTGACCCCTGAAATGACAAACTGGGCCCTGGAGGCAGATGATGAAGGCACTATTGTCTGTTTTGGAAAGAATCTTGAATTGCCACTTACAGGATCGGTAAACTGATTTAGCAGGCTGCCTTACGAGGTCACTTCCCTTCCCTCCTGAGCTTTGAGGTGCTCTTGGCCCAAGGGGGGTTCAATGGCCATAATGGAATCTATGCCCTGGGACTAATTACATGACGAAAATAGAAAGCAAACCAGCATCAGTGTTGCCTCTCCTAAGCAGACAGGTAGAACGTGGGGGCTCCTTCTTTCACCTTCCCTCAAAGACCAGGCTATCTGAGCATGAACATGGGAACTGAAAATTACAAATTCACAACCATTGATTTTTCTTGTGCCAATGTCGAAGCCACTTCACTCTCCTTGGCTCCTCACCTCACTGCTCATCTCTTCCATTAGCTACCAAAGCGAGAGATGGACTTAGGGTCCTCTCGTGAGAACGAATAAATCAAGACCTATAAATTCCTTCAAAGTCTGACTTCTTATGAGCTCAACATTTGTTTTTCTAAAGGGAAATTGACCCATGTTCAGTATACTTTTTACTTAAAATGATCTTGAATGAAATCTATTTCATGAAGTTGGAAGTTAGGAGAAGGCTCATTGTTGAAGATTCAACTAAGGGATGTTTCAGAATTTCGTGTCTCTGGTAGGTAAAATATTCTACTTGTTTGATTAAAAAACTCAACTACAGAATCTCAGTCATGGGTACCCCATATTTTGATGAGTTTTTATTTTAAGGGAACTATCAAATTATTATTAGTCACTAGATGGTCTGATGACAGGGTCCTAACAGGCTGACCTGTTTATACGGTAACAAAAGAGAAACAGGTGGACAATGGGGAGAGGAAAATGACAGGGAAAGACCCGAAAGGAAGTTATTAGCTGTTAATTTATTTTTTAGCTTATTTAACTCTATTGACACGGAGAGACATCCTGTGTTTGAATCTTTGTAAAGACTAAAATTTCTTAATCAATGTCAAGGGGCAGAAGTTTGGCTCAAACCACTGTAATTAATCTTCAATAGATCTAAAGTTTATTTCTGGTTTGATGTGGAGAATTGAAAAGGGTAATAGGTACCATGAGATGTCCTCTGAAACAGAAGAAATATGAACAAATTTTGTATAAACATCAGTTTCAACATGCAATGGGAGATAATATAAGCGTATTTCAAAGTATCAGATTCTGAAAATTGCTACAAGCAGATATGGATCTATAGAAAAACAGAGACTAAAATCTGAATAGAGTCTACAACAGCAATTTCAACACTTAAAACAGATAACATGTTTTCCTAATTTTAAGCGTACTAAATGCTCATTAAACACATTTTGGGAAATCCTTAACATTGTGAAGAACATTACAATGATCTAGTCTCATTCAGAAATAGGAAAGTATTTCATTCTTTTTCCTTGCAGTCTTATCTGCATTTCTTTCTTGCTTTTTTAAAAAAACCCTTTTTTCAATGTCTGAAAATATCTTGTATTCATTAGTAAATATCTGGTAATTAGAAAAATATAAAAAGGTTCTAAAATTACTTTGTCAATTTGTGAGCAAGCAGTAAGCACTGTTAATGTTTTGGATATATTTGCTTCCCGTATCTTACCATACATTTTTACATAGTTTGCACATATAACTCTGCCAGGTAGTTTGTCTTTAAAACTATAACCATACAACCCAGTAGCTCTACTTTGGAGCACTTCTATATATAAGAAATAAAAACTTATATTCATATAAACACCTGTCCATAAATATTCATAGCAGCTTTATTTGTAATAGCCAAAAGCTGGAAACACCCCAGAAGTTCTTCACTGACTGAATGGTTAAAGAAACTGTGGTACATCCATGTCCCAGAATGTTACTCAGCAATAACAAGGAAGAACTGTTTATACACATAAAGACTTGAATGACTCTCAAGAGAATGATGCTGAGTAAGAAAAAGCCAATTGTAAAAGGTAGCGTGTTGGGTAGCATGAAGGATCCCGGTGATGGGACTGTTCTGAACTGGCACTGGGGTGTGGTTACGTGAATGTAAACACATTAGAAAACCACACAGAATTAAACACACATGTGTATGCGTGTAAAACTAGTGAAATCTGAGTAAGGTCAGTGCCTGGTATAAATACCAACTTCTTGGTTTTGATATTGTACTATATTGTGCAGGACGTTGCTGATGGGGGAACTGGGTGAAGGTGTACAGGCTCTTTCTGTGTTATTTTTTACAATTGCATGTGAAGCTACAATTACCTCAAAATAAAGATGGAACTGCCTTATGATTCAGCAATTCCACTTCTGGAAATATATATCTAAAGAAACCCAAAACACTAATTTGAAAGAGTATTGCATCCCTATGTTCATTGCCGTGATATTAACAATAGCCAAGATTTGGAAGCAGCCCAAGTGCCCGTCAGTAGAAGAGCAGGTAAAAAAGTTGTGGTACATTTACACAATGGGATACTATTCAGCTGTTAAAAAGAAGGAAATCTTACCATTTACAACAGCATGGATGGGCCAGGAGAGCATGATGCTCATTGAAATAAACCAGCCAGAGAAAAATGAATACCATATGATTCCACTTATATGTGGAATCTAATGAACAAAATAAACTAACAAACAGAATAGGAATAGACTCATAGGTAGAGACAGACTGACAGCTAACAGAGAAGAGGGAGTTGGGGGCTGGGTGAAAAAAGGTGAAGGGGTTAAGCAAAAATCAAACAAAATCCTTTATAGACAGACAACAGTATGGTGATTACCAGAGGAAAGGGGATGGGGGGAGGTAGAAGAGGGTAGGATGGGGTTTAATGGTGAAGGAAGGAGACTCGACTCAGGGTGGTGAACACAGAATACAATATACAGATGTGTTATAGCATCGTATCCCTGAAACCCAAATGACTTTATTAATCAATGTCACCTCAGTAAATTCAATAAAAATTTTTAAAAAGAGAAAACAAAACAAAATATAGCATAAGCATTTTGCCATGTAAACGTAATTTTAGATAGGAAAATTCTCTGAACACATAATTTTAATGCTGAGATAACATCCTGTTATAGAAATATTATTTATCTAACCATTTGTCTGGTATTGAATATTTAACCTAGAGCTGTGTGTAATATTTACATATCACAGACAATAGTGCAAAGACTTTTTC
>VMDR010010184.1:9670-31521 GCA_007922815.1 Macrotus californicus | reverse complement strand
ACCCTTGTTGAAAGTGTATGATCCATAGTTACGTCAATTTTTGTTACCATATAGTACCTGTTTCTTAGTTCTACCATTGTTTTGGGGCCATTAGTCATGATTTAGAAAAGTCCCTAATAGTGTATTACAGAACAGATCTTAAGGACTTGAAGGAAGTAATATAATCTACTAGATCAATAATCTAATTTTAATGAGTTCACATGACAAAATACTATTAAAAGCACTATGAATTTACATTTTGAAATTATATATACATATGTAACATATAACATATTATGTATGACATAACATACATATTATAACATATATGTAATCACATATTATAATATGTATATTTATATAAATATACATACTACATAAATATAAATATATCATATGTAACTATACGTGTGTGTGTTTATATTTCGAGCCCAGATTGGGCATCTACACCCTTTGGGAAATATGAAACTTCAGCTAAAGAACAACAAAGTCAATTTCGAAAAATGGAGATTTTAGGGCTGATCAGTATAGTAAGATCCTAGAGTACCTTCATAGGTGCTCAAAGTGCATGTTGGAATACCAGATAGATAGACTTTTTTCTGTATTTATGAATATATTATAAACATTATTGTGGTTTGACACCTCATACACCTTTGCATACCTTCAAATTATTAAGATTTGGGGCTCATTTTTTTTTTAATTACTTTATTGTTGTTCAATTACAGTTTGAATTTTCCTCCCACCACTCTCCCCCCCACCCCTGGGGCTCAGTTTTTATTTTGGTCAAACAAATACACATCTTCACCTCTAGCAGCATTTTTCTAAATGATGAGTTTTCTAGAAAATACTTTTGAAAAAAACTTTTGAAAATACTTTTGAACTAATACTTCTGCCAAGGTGATGTAGTATTTTTGTTAATGAGAAAATTTCTTAAAAGCTTATTGAGAACTCTGAACTCTGATAAACAAGATCACACCCCCAAAACAACTCGAGTAAGAAAACCATGAAGGAAAACTCTTTTTAAATGTATCCATGATATAATGTTGACTTGATTAGAGCTATTGTTTTGGATTATAGAATATTAATATTATTTCAATTAAAATTGAAACTTGATTTCTAATTAAATAAGAACTCTAACCACAACCTAAAACAACTGCTTGATCAAAGACAGCTCTGAAAATGACAATTACATTTGAAAAGTTATTTATTGATTTTAGAGAGAAGAGAGAAGAGAGAGGAGGGGAGAGAAACACCGATTTGCTGTTGCACTTATGCATTCATGGTTGATTCTTCCATGTGCCCTCACAGAGAATCAAACGCACAACCTTGGCCTATCTGGATGACGCTCTAATGTACTGAGTACTCAGCCAGGGCGCCAGTCGCATTTTTGATAGGTGTATTTAATTTTTTCCGTAAAAATACAGGGAGATTTTAACAACTGTTAAGTTACAGCAGTGAAAGCTCTGCAATTTCAAAATCCAAGCTGTTACTCTAGAAAAACTGAAGACTCCAGTTCATCTCCCCGGGGTATTGCACCAAACAAGTAATTTGTGAGCATAGCTTGCAGTTACCCTTTCCTTCGTACTTCCCACACAGAGTTCTCAGACTTCTCTTAGCTGCCTTTCAACCACTAACGCTTTGCCTCCCATACAAGGACTTTATTCATCCAATCGCCACATGTCATCATCCCCTTCCTTTGCTGACCCTCTCAGGCTGACACCTGTTTATGCACTTTCTAGTAATTTTACTTTTCTCAACATTAAGATGGTCTTATCACTATTATTTCTTTGGCTGTTGGTATCATACGTACGTGCACATGCATTGTCCTTATCTGTTTGTGAATAATATTTTATGACATATTATGTTCATTCTTATTTCACAAGTTTGTGGTTATATTTTTAGTTGTTGAGTTCCTTGAGAAGCAAAGTGATCTAATTTATTTTGATGGCGTTTTCGTGCCTAAATGGTATCTAGCATATACTAAAGGCTCAACATGGATTTGTTAAGTAAATGGATGATAAGTAAGTTACCAGGAAAAATGTATTTGGAAAGAAAGAAACCAATGAGAACTTGATATTATTTTGGCAAGTTCATTGTATTCAATATTTGACATATGTAAATTACTTTGAAAAAGTTCATTATATGTGAAATGTATAAGAGAAATATAAGGTAGGCTATAATTATTCACATGTCACATGACTGACCTAAGAAGAGTGAATCTTTAAAAGTGAACTGATTTGCAAAGTTCAGTTAACATTAATTTAGGACATATCTGTATAGCTAAGAACAATAGGCTGTGCCCGTCTTTGACCTCAGTGTCTTCCGGCACCAGCATTCTAGAGAGACACCTACGACACGGCCCCATGCAGTGTTGTGGCGGCATGCTTGTTAACCGAGAACAGCAGGGCGATTCGATTTGTGTGACGTGTTTTCAGAGAAGACACTGCAGAGTAAGAAAAATAACACATAAGCTATAACTACTGCATAAATAACCTAATAACTTCATAAATCCTCTGTTAGTGGGGCTGTCACTTTTGTCTATAGTTGACTTCCATTTCTCTTTATAACTCTAATGCAGTTTGTTTCAAATTAGGAAAAAATTTGTTCAATTGATTGATTTTTTTGTCAACATTAACCTTCCAGTGAACTAGTTATCACTTGAAAATACAGTATAAAACAGCTTGATTCTTTTACCGCTAACAGGTAACATTCAGTTTTTGAAATGATCCCACAGATGCACATTTGCAAAAGAATATTAATTTCATGTATAGAAAAAAAATTAAGGGGATGGTTATTATATATATTATATTTCAAAAAAAGCAAGAAATTGTTTCCTAAATGACTGAAACTTTAATTTTATTTCACAAGAAATGCCTTTCAAAACTATCAATGTTTATAAAAAGCACTATCAGTAAAATTTAATTTTTTGTATGGAGTAGAAGCTATAATAATTTATATTTTATGGCTCTTTAAAAGAAATTTCGTGTGTCTTATCATTTTTTTATCTCAACACCTAGCCAGTGTAGAAAAATGAGCACCTGTTATTCCCATGTTACAGATAAAGACACTAAATTTCAGAGGTAATTGTTTTATCCGAGGGCATACAGCTTAAGCCTTAAATTCTTCTGATTCCAGTTTGTCTTCTCTTTTCACCACTCCGATCAGATGAGTGTTTTAAATGCCAGTTCAAATTAGTCTTTCCAGTTGTGTCTCCTGCAAACGCCGTCTCCCACACTCATTGTGAAGTTTTACAGGGGTGGGCAAAAGTAGGTTTACAGTTCATATGAAAAATAATACAAGAATTAATAATACAAGCATAAACTGAATAAACTCTTTTGCACAGTCATAACTGTAAACCTCCTTTTGCCCACCCCTGTATTTGAGGGAAAAAGTTCTTTCATATCATAATTATATTATAATTTATTAAATCATATTATAATTTATTTCATTCATATTGTTTCTCAAGTATCATTAAAAAAAGATCATGGCCTCCTGAAGTTCTAAAGTCATCTCCAGTCACACCACAGTCACAGGCTTTTAGTCGTAGTCCCGTGTATGCCTTTGTTACCAAGTCAGCAAACCACCGTGTTCTGTAAGTTTTATAATAATACATGGTTAGGCCACTGGACAATAGTTTTAATATTTCCTGTAGTTTCTACTTTTTCTTACTGTGAGTTCCATTTCGGTATCACTAATGTATTGGATGTCTCTATAATAGGAAGTCATTTACTTAGTAATTCAAATCTGGTGATGATATTTGGATGTTAATAAAATAAAATAGGACACAAGACTGGGTATTAAATCACCAAACAAAATGACTACTTAGCCAGTCACTTATGATGAACATGTCTACTTCCCCATGAAATTGTTTACAGGGTTGGGCAAAAGTACGTTCACAGTTGTTCCTGCGAAAAAATATGCCATACAAGAATAAACTCTGTTTTGTGTACTTATAGCTGTAAACCTGCTTTTTGCCTACCCCTGCATTATCTTTCAAAGTGGAACAAAAGCTCATTTTATGTAATGAATTCTGTGGTTAGTTCAACACAACCATTTCATTGTAGTGTTAGTGAAGGGATTATGGTCTTGTGAAATGGGGTTAGGCAAATGTTTGTGTATTCTCTCACCAGGAACATCCTGGACTCTTTCCATGTGGTGTATTGTATTTTTACAGAACCTCGTTTCGTGGACTGTTTTTATGAGCAGTGTTGGCAAAGGGCTTTAAGCTTTAGAGTTACCAAATGGTTGCTTATGCCTCTGGTCACAGCGGGGAACTTGAAAATGAGTGCTCCTCCCGCAAGGGTACCAACCTATCCTGTTCCTCTAGGGAGTTTTCTTTGTCTCTCAAATCTGGCTTCTCTCAAAGCCGTAATAGCAACTTCTCCTAGGGGAAATTTTTGTGATAAAGATCCTGTTCTTGTTAATAAATCAAAGGTTGATTGGGGAGTTACAGTGCTTCTTGACTTGATGTTTCAAGGTCTTTGTGTCAATTGTTCTGTCCCTACAAGGCAATGAGAAGCTTTGGGTTTAGGACCCAGGTGGCAAATACAAGGCCTGCAGGCCGAATCTGGCCCTCTACCTTGTTTTATCTGGCCTGCCACCTTGTCTCTACCTGGTGGCAGCACCGAGCTCTCGCTTAACAGTTAAGGAGTAGTTACATTTATACAGTCCTAAAGTTACATTCAGCCCTTTGAAGACAACCCCGAAGCTGATGTGGCCCCTGGTGAAAATGAGTTCGATTCCCCTGGTAGGATATTAGGAGCCAGAATCTGAGGTTGACCAAGTTCTGGTGCAAATTTAGAGTCTCCATATGCATTCCCTTTTTTCGAGAGACAATGTCTCTGACTGAGTAAGCAAGGTAACCTATGTAAAACCTATTAAGAATAATGTGAATTAAAATGTAAATATATTTAAATTTTAGTAGTCTCACTGAATGGCCTATATCACAATAAAGAGACTCCTATATTTTTGTCAGTGCTACCACTACTATGGACATGATCAGCTAGATCTCTCTCAGACACCAGAAATTTAAAACGTCAACTCAACCATTTGGAGACTTTTTAGTGCATCATTTGACTTTGTTCTCTTCATGAAATATCTTGGCTCCCTACTACTGGTTTTCCCAGGAACTCACAGCTACCATGCCAAGCAGACCATTTCCTTGTGCTTAATTCCTCATGACTTAAACTCATTTCTGTAGTGGATCCTGAGCTCACTGTGATAACAACTTTCTTCAAATTTCAGATAGTCTGTATTATATTAACATATAAATACATACTGTGTGTATACTTCTGATTTTGTGGTACTGCCAGATGCGGTTGCTTTGTGGCATGTTTTCACGGCAGGCAACGATATACCATCTCGAGCTGAGAAAACATCCAGTTACCCCTCACAGACAAAGATGATTTTCTGTGAGCTAATGAGGGATTCTCATGGCTGGTAATTGTTCATGAGTCATGCTTTCTAGTCAATTTGTTATTCTCTTTGTAACTGTGTTTTGTGATATCTTATTGAAGCACAGTGACTTCTTATTTTAGCAGAACAAAATTATTTCTGTTTACTTTCATTTCAAATTAGATCATAATTGAAATCTTTGGGTGTAACGAGGTTTAAAAACTAATTCCTATAAAAGCGATCCATTTTAACCTAAATAATAAAGACCCTAATCTTGGTAATATAAATTTCTGTACTGCAAATAAATGATAAGCATTTGAAAATATGTAGAAAATCCTGTCTTCTTTTGTGCTATTATAACAATAAAGCAAGCTTCCCCTTCCTTTGGACAAATGACCCCAGATGTAGCATTCAGTTCTGAATGCCAAAACACTGAAACCATACTTGACCAGATTTTAGTTTTGCTAAAAAATGCCTTGAAATATTTCTCAGAAAACCACTTAGATAAGAATACTTTCAAGCTGGAGATGCTTGCCATTCTCAGTGTCAACCTTAAGCCTCAAAGCTGAAATATTTCTTTATTGGCTGCAATGTAGAAACAGTTTAAAGTAGAATGCTCATAAGCTTTCATTTGCTTGTTCCATGCACACACACACACACACACACACACACACACACGAGTAATGAGAAAATACAAGTTTATAAAACTCTCATCTTTTAAAGCACCACCTGCCTCAATAATCTACATTTATGCATAAATTATTAAACACTTTTAGGACTACCTCTTATAAGCCAGACATGAATTATTTTTTCAGTATTATTAAAACTGAACATTTTCTCTTTCCAGGTAGCCAATTAATCCGAAATTTCAGGATTAAAAAAACTACTTAGAGATCATATGCTTATCATCACTAATCAATGCATGACCCCTGCCTGTAACATTCCTGGGCAGTCTTCAGCTTTTGCTCTGTGTTAGCACAGCTTGCTCCTTCACAAGTCTACCTGTTCATTTTGATTTTGAAAGATCAAATTGTCCGAACTTGTTTGAAAGTTCTGCCTCATGTCTTTATATATACATTTACATTATACATTTGTCTACCTATTTATGTGTGTATATATGCACTACTTCCAGAATTAAAAGTAATAACTTTGGCTGCATAACTTCAACCAACTGAAAATATCGATAGGTAACAAAGCATCACATGACAATTCTTTTTCTATGTAATGGTCTTTGAGATATTTTCAGACACCTATCTTGTTTTAGATCTCTGTCTTATCAGAATTAACATACCCCAATTTTTTCAATTAATCTTCAAAAAATCGTTTTCTACCCTTAAGGACCTTTGAGGATTTACCTCTATGTTTCACAGATTAACTATGGATTACCGAAAGCAGAATAAAATGGGAAACACAGTATTCTGATTTTTTTCTCGATTGATTTTTCTGCAATTGTTCAGTCATCCGCACTTTTCTGGCTTCTCTAAATATAATTTCCTCAACAGCTAGAGTCCTACTGCTTCCTAAAGAGTATGCCAACTTTGTTTTAAGAACAGGAAGGAGAGCAATTCAGTAAACGAAGACTCAGTGGTCTCAGATCTGTAGTAAAGGAAAGAAAAGGCTTCTAAAATGATGATTCATGATTGCCATCTTCTTCCTCAAGTGCTTTCAGTGAGATAAATTTGTTCTGAACTTGGTCTCCATTCTGCAAGGCCTAAAGAATATACTCAGATACAAAGGCAGCCAGCCATTGCCTCAGTCTCTCTCTCTCTGCGTAATGACTAATCTCAGCCCGCCTCTGCATTCTGGTCCTTCTTCCTTCTGTGAATCTGCTATGCTTCTCCATGCATATGGCCACCCATCATCTCTGAAGTTTATACAGCATCATCTGCAGCCACACATTGAATCTGAGAGAAATGTATTTCAATATATAGTGAAAATTCCTGAGAAATGCCTTAAGTAACTGTGGCTTATGTTTAAATATGACTTATAGGGCATTTCCAAGGGAAAGAAATTCTTCCTCAATGTTGAATAGCTCTTTGATTTGCCCCAATCTTTGATTTGTGACTACTATTCTGTAGTTTTCATTTTTGATGATATTAAAATGTCATCAAGTATTTAGGGCTGCTCATGCTTTGAGGTATTGGAAAAATTAAATTTTCTGGACCTAGAATGTATGCTTCAGTTTGAGTTCTAGAAAGTATTTGACTGAGCCCATTGGGCCCTGACAAGAGAATCCTCTAAAAGGGCTCATTATAAAAAATCTCACAAACCTGAATAAACTCAGGTTCTTAACTTGACCTTTTATTTTTCATATAGACTTATGCAATCCATTGTTTGTAAACTGAAAATGTCAGGCAGTTCAGAGGATTTGTACCTTATATTTTGAAGAAAAATAGACTTCAACTAAAAAAGATGCCAAGGACACACTGTGCCAAAATAGCATCTGCCATTAGAATGAGGGTATTTAGTTGCACTTGATATTGGCCATTTGACCCCTCCCAAATAAAGAGCAAGTTTTCCCATGTGTGAGAAGGTCTTTGAGTAAACTAGGCAATATTATGTTTTCTTCTTTATGTCTCTATGTGCTTAGTAACCCATGCAGGTGGCTGAGAAGATTTGTGATACAGTGCTAAGTATAATTATTTCCTATACACTTTGAACCGAAAAACAAGACAAAACAAAAAACAAAACTTCCTTACGACTATGCCATTACCCACCCGCCCCCAGTACTTTACTAAAAGCTTTAGCTGTGTCTGGCACTGACCAGTGTTTAAGTTGAGGGGAAGAAACTCAAGCCATGACTTGGCTGACCAGGCTCTGTTTCACCTTCCTCCTCTCTAGCATCTTTCTTGACCAATTTGGAAACACTATTTATCAGCCAGTTGACTTTTAAACTTTCTTTCTACTCTTTGAGTTAGGTTCATTCTTTAGAAATATACTGGTTTGAGACAGGTTCTTCTACAATATGTTTATTTTAGGGGAAATGCTACTTTGACTATTTCCATTTTGAATAAAGGGAGAGAGCCTTTGACATGATATAATGCATCTGTTCTGCCAGGGTCTGCTTCACTACGGTCACGTGCTCTCCATGGCAGGTGTAGCGCTCATGGACCATCTTACACTGGGACTCGCCTACTAGTGCAGACTGTGGCTGGCCTGATTGCTAGCGCTGGCCCTTGTTCCAGCTGGAAACATGAATATGCATAGTGCCCTGTGTAAATGGGGGATTCCGTCAGTCTTTGCTGAATAAATTGAAGAGAATTTGTGCCAGTATAAAATTCTTTTTACAACTGGGATCTGGACTCTTTCTTGACGATGGGTGACCTTGCTTAGCCTTGGTTTCTGACACCTCTAATTTTTGGCTTCTGACCGCGAGTCTTGACCTTACTTAGGTTCTGCATTTCCCTCATAATTCTTGCTCATGGTCTCGCAAGTGTCCATTTGTCTACCATATCCTCACTTTCCCATTCTCCTGGTGTGACAGTCTCAGAAGAGAAACTGAATTAAAACTTCACAGGTCATTGTTTTCCTTCGCTCCTATACTACAAAGTTGGTCATGAAAGTAGTAAATTTTTTAACTGGAGATTTTGAATATTTAAAAAGAGTGAAAAACCTTCAAGAAAAGAAAAAGCATGAACAAAGGTGTAGTAGATACTAAAGACAACAAGCTGCACTGGAGGTTACCTTAGAAACACAGATAATTCTGTAGCAACTGGTATCAAATTGTTCCACTCTATACTTGATATTTTTTGGCTGGCTCGTTTGTTCTGTCATCTCTCTCCTGGCCCCTTCTAGAAAGACTTCTGTCCTACAACCTGTGCGGCTTGTCTGTTTGCTCTCTGGTTGAAGGGGTACCCTGAAAATTAACCTGTATACAAAACTGGAGGAAGGTTTGTCAAGGAACAATGGAGGAAGATGTTTAATGTATACAGCCTTATAACCAAAGTAAATTTCGGAAGTTTTAGAATTTGTGAGGTTGCTTCCTTGTGTCAGTCAGACTGATTGGTTGTGAAACATGCCAAATAACATTATCACTGATTTATCACACTCTCGATATAAATATGCAGGCGCAGTGAAGTACAGCACTGAGGCACTTCAGGCACATATGTAAAAATAGACTTGAAGCATATTAAATCAGAATTAACCTAAAAATGCCACTGCTTCTGTCTTCACAATTCGCCAAGTTGTAACGCGGCTTTGTTAACTTGACTGCTGCAGCCTTGCATTCAGGCTTGAATTGCTGCCCCTCTGAGCACAGCAAGGACTTAAACCTCCAGCATTATCTCTGTTAGCCCTGCCAGCTCCTGAGCCGCTTCAGACATCCTGAGAGCCTGACCAGGCACATTCTGTATGCTCTCACAGCTCCAGAACTTTGCATATAAGGCTCCTTCTGCTTGAAGTCTTTCCCCAAGTCTATGTCAACTTTGCCTGACTAATTCTTTCTCATTCTTCTGATACTGATGCTGAGCCATCTCATCTCTTCTTAGGCAGCAACTAAGACATCTCCTCCCAAGGAAGTGTTCCTTGATCCCTTTAGACTGGGTTAGATATTCCCTGCATTGTCCCACAGGATAGCGTTGCTTTGTTCATATCTTCCGACTTGTCGTCCCCCACTAGAGTATGAGTTCCTGGAGGGCAAAAAGGTGCCTGCTTCAGTGCCCCAGAGACTAGGCAAGTTTTAACCTCTGGCAGAACAAGCCTGTGGGAAGTCCCTACCCTGATGCTTTCTCTCCAGGTCTAATCATCTTGGTATCACCTGGTTTCCTCTAAGGCTGGGCTTCTCAACCTCGCCAATATTGGTACTTGGAGATGGAAAATTCTTTGTTGTGGTGCCCTGTCCTGTGCACTGTAGGATTTTAGCAGCATCCCTGATCTCAACCATTAGATACAGGCAGCTGCCCCCCAGGTGTGACAACCAGAAATGTATTCAGACATTGCCAAATATGCCTGTGGGATGAGAGCTGGGGTTTTCCCCAGTTAAGACTCTCTGCTCTAAGGTTATTATCATAATCTTTAGAAATGTTGTATTTCTTCAAAGTTATTGGAAATTGTGCATTTCAAACAATGTTTTCAGGGGAGTCAAAGGCTTTCATTCTTCTTTTTGCTGTCCCAACCCTCTGCTCTACTTCCGCAGCATCGGATACATAATAGGTGCTCAAAAATGTTTGCAGACAGTGTTATAGAATGCCTGGTAAACACACACTTATCAATCATTGAATGCCTTTTTATTTGTTTGTTTGCTGCTTTTTCTGCTTCAAAACAATGTGAGAGTCCCATATGGCCCATAAGGCCCATCATGATTCCAGCTGTTTCTATCCGACTAGTCTCATCTCAGATGATTTTTCTTTCCATCTTGAAGGATTCCTTCAGTCTGTCAGTCTTTTATCTGCTTTGAGCCTTGGTACATGTTGTCTTCTCTGTCTGGAATGTACTTCCCCCCTTTCACTTACCTGCTAATGTGAATTAGCATGCCTGTGTTGAAAGTTATAGAAATTAATATTCAACAAGCTTTGGAAAAAAGCAGGATTTGTACTTCATGTAATTGTAAGAAGGGCAGGGGGGATCCAGGCTTTGCAGGCAACTGGCACAAGAAACTTAAATGCTGCCTAGATCCCCTTTCTGTCTCTGCCTCTCATGTCCCTACCTCTCTGATATGATTTCTTTTAAAAAAAAATATTTTATTTAGAGAGATGGGATGGGGGCAAAGAAACATCGATTTGTTGTTCTACTTCTTTATTCATTTAAGGGTTGGTTCTTTTAAGGACCCTGACCGGGGATGGACTCTGTAACCTTGGCATATCTGGAACAAAGGCTCTAACCAACTGATCAGCCCAACCAGGTCTGAAATAATTTTATTTTCTTCTCCTACAACTTGCTTTCTTCATGGGCAGAGAAGAGGCATAGCAATGTGCTGAGTATCCCTCTGTTATTGACTATTCTACCACCAGAGAGGCATAGGTTCTCTTCTCCTAAGTATAGTCCCCAGAACTGGCTCAAATGTACATACAAGTTTCAATCAGCTCTGGCTGTGGGCTAAACTCACATAAGACAGACGCGGCAGCCCAAAGTTATTTCTGAATTTTGTGAGACACCCAGCCAACTCAAATGTTGTCTACTTTGTTGGCTAATTATTTCCAATCCTTCCGCACCAATTTCTGATATCATTGCCTCAAATAACCCTAATTACAAGCTCTTGTAGCACTTTGCACTTCTTCATAACACTCACTAAAATTATGATTACTTTTTCATTGGCATACTTTGTTTGCCATCTCTCCCTCCCTCTAGAATGCAAGCTTCAGGAGTGCAATAACCACGTCTGTCTGCTCTGTGTTATTTCCAGCAATTAGTACAGTCTTGCTAAGAGTACGTATCTGATTAGTGGTATTGAATGTAGAAAGGAATTCCTGGACTCAGTCACAAAATTCCAGACCTAGCAAAATCAGACGTATAAGGGATATATTAGAGAAGAAGTGTTAAATGATTCCAAATTCGTTTTATTTAAAGGAATATATTATTAGTGATTTCAAATAATATACATACTGTCTACACCCAGATTGTGACTCATATTTAAATGGTATTTCTAAGATGATTGCGTATCAGAAGTGCTTTGCAATTTATGTAGCTGTAAGTTAGCCCTGGTGGTTTAAGGGTTATAATGGGAATAAAGAGCGACATTTATTTTTATCCTTGTGAGAAGAGCTATTCAGTAGTAGAGAAGGAATTACATATGGAAATAAAAAGGCGTGCCACATCGACTTTGTTTGTTACAAACTCAAAGGAGTAATAATAAAAGAGAAGGAAAATAAAAATAAATTAAAATAGCTCTGAGAATAGAATATTAATTGCAGTTCCTATCAAATCTGCTGGTTATGACGTCATTCACTAGATACAGTTAAGCTTAGAGATGAAAGATATGGAATGATCGATACGAGTATATGAAAATTAAAATCTTTGGTCAGTTAATAAAATAGCACAAATAAAATTAAAATATAAGAAACAGACTTCAAAAATGTTTTTGAGAGATAAAAGGGTAATAGCTTAAATATATTGAGAATCTTTTACAAATCAGTAAATAAAAAACCACGAACACTTTTATAGGTTAGCTGAAAATTCACAAAGGAAGGAATACAAATTTCCAGTTAATATATAAACACATAAAATCGGTTCCATTTCACTATTAATTTGCTAGAAGCATAACAGTGACATATATGTATAATTAGCAAAGATTCTGAACACTAAGTGCTAGCTAATTTATAGTAAAAAGACACTTTTGAACTAGTTTTGAGGGATATAATTAGAATAGCTTTCAAAGAAGCAGTTTGGCACTATTTTGTAAAGGCTTTGCTTTTATTAGGGAATAATTTACTAACTCAGTGTCATTGAGGCCAGCAGTGGTTTGGAAAACCACTTAGTCCAACAGCTGGTAAGGAGGAAGTTGTGAAATAAAAAAGCAGCAGAAATATGTGTTAATTCGCCCAGCTGTTATGAAGGAATAAGGAGCTTTCTTTGAGGTGGGTCCTCTGAACAGAGTGGTCTTATTGTCCTTATATAAACAACACACCTAAAGCATCGTCTAAATCTCCAGGTTGGGGTTCAAGAATCTCAGACGCTGGCAGAATAATCTGTGTAGAATCTTTTCAGGTGTCATTTTCCCTAATCTTTTGTATTTTTTTCACTCACACCTAACTCCTCAGAAATATGTATTTTAGTGACTTTCTTGAATCTTACCAAAGCTTTCACTCAAACAGCGTCAGTTTCATTATGGCCAATAAAATTATAAAAGTACAGTAACAAGTACAATACAACTGATATCAAATGTTTGGGGGCACACAATTGATTTTTAGTAAGTACACAATGTAACCTGTAGGATCAAGTAGCCATTATCCAAGAGTCTGCTACCCTTGGGGTTGGGGGTTCATTAATCAAAGGCTTGGAGTCGAGGACATCAGATGATCCAGAGCCGTCTAAGTGGAATTTAGAGGACTGTCTGCAGTACTTACCACTGTTTCAGTACTGAAGATGGGAAGTGCGACTCTACAGTTGCTGTTATATCTCCTGCTGAGTTGCAGGCCCCTTAAGGGGTTGCTGCATCTTTTCCACAGCTGCACTTCTAGACAGGGTCTGGCACAAAATAGCTGTTAAACACCACATTTTTCGATGGGACAAAAAGAAGAAATAGAATGGTTGTGCTCTTTCACTCAGTAATACTTTACTTGAATGAATTGTTCTTAGGAAGAATTCAGACCAGTGTGAAAGATTTATGTTTAAGAATGGTTATTCAAAGTTCCTTTTGACAGTTTAAAAATAACTGTAGGGTTACTCATTGAAGTGTTGTTTGTAGTAGCGAAAGATGGAAAATACTCTAAAGGTTCAACAGGATGAAAAGAATTAAATTAATTATGGTTAATTAATTATAATTAATTAAGTTAATTAATTATAATTAATTAAAATGTTACCTATTATTAAAAAATATTTTTAAAATGTTGGAAGTCTCCTCTTTCAAAATATGTGGGAAGCGCTCAAAATTTCATGCGTTTTTTTAAAAATCACGGTAAAAACTATGTAGAGCATTATTCTAATTTTCTAATGAATGTAGTTATTTATATCTATAAATGTCAAAGCCTGGAAAGAAAAACACATTACTGTTAACAGTGGCTCAGTCTGGGTTGTATGTAATTTTTATTTTCTTCTTGATGCCTGTTCACAGATTTTATGTATTATTTATAGTCAGAAGAAGAAAGTAAAGTTTGAGGTGGAACTGATTCTTTTCCCTCAGGCAACCAACGAGAGGAAATGGATTAGCATTTAGTTAGAAATGCAGAAAACAGTCAAGACAGAGCAGCTGAGACAACAAAAGCAATTACAGAGGATCATAGTCACAGAGAAAGAAAAATTAAGAAAATGACAGATTAAAAAAAGAGATTGTGCTCCAAAAATTGAGTTTGGAGTGACTAGAACCATACAAGAAATAAATGACATGATGTGATGTAAAGAATTATTGCTGGGGCTTTGATAAGGTACTCAGCATTCCTGCTTTTATTGAATAGGAAACAATGGTAAAGAGAAATGGCTGTCACTTAATCCAGAAAGAATAAGGACCCAGTCAAATGACAAAATCAACGGATGGTAGGACTTTAAAGCTGGATATTTCTCGCAGGCTTTTTTTTTCCGCTTAATTTTTATCTACAGCATGTGTTTACTGTTTGAAGTTATCTAATTAGGACGGTCCCTCATGAGTTGATGTGTTCCCTAAAAGACTTGGGAAAACATGTAGGGTCCTCTTAGCAAAACATTGTACAAAGCTCCGTACACCAGGTCACTATACAACTGTGTAGACTTATGACCTGTGGGTGTGCTCTGTTGGAAATGGAGCTGCAGACTGGCCTGAAGGCACTGTCAGTCTGCCAGGTTTCCCTCTGCAGAAGCCAAAGTCACTGGTTTAGGCTAAGGTCAACATTGTGACATCAGAGGAGTCATTCATAGCTGAAATGAGAGCTGATGTGCAGGTAAGAAATCCAGCAACCAGGCACAACACCAGACAGCTTGAGGCTGTTAATTTTACTGACTTCCTGCTCATGCTGCCAAATTCTCATTTCTCTTGAGTGGAAAGAAGCCAGATATCTCAATAAGCTGGACACATGTCCACAGCTGGGCCCAGGAGCAAAACAATGAGAGTAGAGCAAAAACAGTATTGAAGTTATGTTGATTTACGATGAGGATTAAGTGACTTAATGTGTATGAAAGCGTAAGATCACTGCCCAGCATATGGAATAAACACAGTGTAAGTGAGAAAAGAGAGTGATGAGTTTTGGTGAGAAGGGGTAATAGTAAAGAGACATTCCCTGGATCTTGAAGGGCGCGTAGAATTTTAATGGGTTTGGTAAGTACAGTGATTTCCATCCTTGGTTTAGGGACTGATTTTGCCTGTGTAAGAATCACATGGGAAACTTACTGAGAATAGACAATCTCTAGGCTCTACCCTAGATCTTGCAACAGGGATCCATAGTGTATATTTTAAAGCTTGCTAATTATTCTGATGCATATCTAGGTTTGAGATCATTGAAGGTGGAGTTGTAGGTGGAGTGTGAGAGCATAACGAAGTGCAAGGGGCTGGCGGGTTTGTGTGATGTCTGGCATAGGGAGTCACCCAGTTACTTTCTCTTGGAGACTCTCTTGGCTCTCTTCTAACTCCGTTTGTCATCCTTCCTCAGTCTTCTTGACAGACCCTTCTCATCTTTCTGGCTCAGTCCTTGGACCTCTTTTTTCTCTTTCTAACTCTCACGGTGTGGTTAGTCCCATGGCTTTCAATACATTTATACACTCATGACTTCTAATTTTTAAAAATCTCTAGCCCCAACTTTCCCCTTATTTATTGGGTTGGCCAAATATTTCTCTTGTTTTCTTCTGTAAAAGGGCTGTAGTAGCTCTTAGTTGTCTTTAACTTCATTCAAAACAATTTTGTTAGATTGTATTGTGACAGCTGTCATATCAATATGCATTTTAAAAAACATCAAAATTGGTGAGTTTTTGTGTAGCCATTTTAATATTGATGCTGGAAGAAAATATGTCACATTTTCAGCATGTTATGCTTTGTTATTTCAAGAAAGGTAAAAATGCAACTGAAACACGAAAATAAAGATTTGTGCAGTGTATGGAGAAGGTGCTGTGACTGATCGAATGTGTCAAAAGTGGTTTGCGAAGTTTCATACTGGAGATTTCTTCTGGATGATGCTCCACGGTTGGGCAGAGCAGTTGAAGTTGATAATAATCAAATCAAGATATTAATTGAGAACAATCAACGTTATACCACATGGGAAATAGCTGACATATGGGAGATTAGCCTTCCATAATCAAAATACCCAAATCAATAAAGTTATTGGTGAAAAAGAAAAATGCATCTTTATTTTATGGAAAAAAATCATACAGACTTTTTGGCCAACCCAACACATAGTCACATATTTAACTCCTTAAGTGACTCTCCCCTTAAGTGACATCTAATATACATTTCAAACCGAATTTTTCTAATAACATATTTTGACTTCCTTATCTCCTGACTCAACTCTATTCTTTCCTCAGTTTTCCTCGTCTCCATCCTCTGGTTGCTAAGATAAAACATTGAAACTATCCTTGACACTGCTTTCTCTTACACTCAACATTCAATCTATCAGCATATCCTGTCAATGTCTTCAAAATATGTTCTTAATTTTCTACCACCTGTACAGCTACCATTTGATTTTCCCAAGACAGTCCTATTTCATGGCTTTTAATAGCATTTTCTTTTTCTCTCAAAGGTGCCCTAATTTGTACAAGGGTCATCTTCATTACCACCTTAATACATTTCACTATCATCTCTCTCCTGGACTATTGCAATTGATTCTCACTGCCCTCCCTACTTTTATTCTTTTTCCTTAGTCTATTATCACAAAATAGCCAATATAAGCTTATCAAAATATGTTATCAAGTCACTTTTTTGCCCAAACTCTCCAGTACCTTTTATCCTTAGTGAGGGTAGGCTAGATTATACTAATGAAATACATCCCAGTGATGAACCCTCCCAAAGGATCTCGCTCATACAACATGCCCATTGTGTGTCTGGGGACCCAAGCTCATAGAAACTTGACCTTGTTGTAGCTCAGCCAACTGGAATATCCTCTCTTCTTGGTTGTTCAGGCAAGTGTAGAAGATACAGGCTGAAGAATCCTGCATGACATTTTTGCTGCTTTAGTTCAAAACTAACATGTTACTGTCATTCATATTTCATTGGCCACATCTAGCCAGAAGGTCTTGCCCAAATGAGAAGTGTAATTTTCTATGGCCCCAAAGGAAGAGAAGAACTAGAGATTCATGAACACATGCAATGTTTCCAACATTATCTTACTCGGATAAAACCCAAAGCCTTTGTGATGACCAGAAGATCCCACATAGTCTGCTTCCTGGAAAACTCATGGCTACATCTTTTACCACTATTCTGCTTCCTCACTCTATTCCAGCGGCTCCTGCACCTTGCAGGTGTTGGACAGCATGATTACATACCTCTTCCTGGAATGATCTCTAAAAAAGTAGGATTAGCTCCCTATTTTATATAAGTTTCTGACTAAAGATGTCTTTTATAAAATGTCTTTCATTTCCACTCTCTAAAATAGTACTCCTCTGTCCTTTTCACCCAGCTTTACATTTCTTCATAGCCCATAATTCTTCTTGGGCTATTAAATCATATGCTAATTTGCTTATTTTCTGTCTATGCTTACTATAATATACGTACCGTCATAAGAAGAATGTTGTCTGTTTGGTGCACAGCTTTATATGATACAGTTCATAGGTGCTCAATAAATATTTATTGAATAAATTGTGAATAAATGAAGGGATAATTTAAATCCTAACAGTAGATGAACTAACTGCTCAAGAAGAGACAGGGAAGAGGGCTAAAGAAATGACCTGTGGGAATGCCTTCTCTTGAAAGGTTGCTAAACGAAATAAATCTGCTGAAAAAGAATGAGGAAGGGAAAGAATCAGAATTTGCTATGTCAGGAATGTAAAGGTCAGGCTTAGATTTTGAAGATGAGGAGCTTGCAAGGTTGAAGAGGGTGGAACATAAGGAGAGGATATTGGATTTAGTAAGTAATAAAGTTATGAATGTTCTGGTGACCTATTGCTGCATGACCAGTCATTTCAACATTAGTGGCTTAAAAAGACAACCATTTTGTTGTGCTCATGAATTCTTTGGATCAGGAATTTGAATGAGGCTTAGTGGGGATGACTAATTGGACTCTCATCTGGAGACATTGTTTGACTTGGAGCGATTTAAAGACTGGGGCTGGAATCACCCGGAGGCTTTGTTCACATGCCTGGTGCCTGGGCTGGCATAACTTGAGGATAAGGTTCAGCTGGGACTGTTGACCAGTGCACCTATGGGTGACCTCTCCTCTGTTTGGGGCTCATCACAACTTGGTGCTAGGGTTATTCTGAGAGGGATTGTCCAGAAAGGGAGCATCTGTTAAGTGAGCTTTCTAAAGGAAGCAGATGTGAGTTGTAGGCCTTTGCTGATCTAGCTTAGGAAATCACACAGTGTCGTTCTGTTGCTGGTGGTGTATGATATTGGGTACAAGCAGGTAACTAAGACCAGAAGAGATAAAGGAGGATAATTAGACTCAAAGTGAGGGAAATAAGACTCCATCTCTGGACTGGTGAGTGACAAGATCACACAGCAAAAAATGAGCATGTGGGAAGGGAGATTTTATGGCTACCATCTTTGAAAATGCCATTTGCAACAACTGATAATGTTTGCTAAAGCAATTTATGTATGTATGTAGATTTTTCTTCAAGAAGTTTGGTGGTAAAATAGAGATAGAATAGATTAGACTTAAGCGGAATATTTCAAACTTCTCATTTTTAAATAAAACAAAAACTGAGGAGTTTAACCAGCCAAGTTAAGGGTCCTGCACAATGGCACACAATGTGGGGGGATGCTAGCTTCTGGAAAGCAGTGCTGTGAAGTCCTTGTGCTTCCTGCTTTCTCCTCCATTACAGCATCCTGAAATACTGCAGGTGTGGGTTCATCCAGAATCCTCCATGCTCAGGGTAAAGAGGAGAGGAACAGGTTGATTCAGGACCCTCCATGGTGTCTGCTTTGACCAGAGCAGCTCTGAGTCGGTCAGTTTTATATTGGGGTTCCATGTGGACTTTTATTTTGAAAATGGGCTTTACTGCTGAAAAATTTAAAAGCCATAAGGCAGTGGTATTCAAATTTCCCTTACATTTGCAACTTTCTATGTTTCTATTTTTCTAATTTCTTTTTGGTCCACAAACTGACAATGACAGCAATTTCAATCATTAAAGACATAGGCAGAGGGAAGAAGAGTGTGGGAAGTACCAATTATTGAAAATCTTTACATAATAAGCACTGAGGTAGGATGTTTAATATATGGGATCCCATTAAATCCTTTCACGACTGCAAAGTGGGTATTATTCTTTATAAATTATAAGAAGCCAAGCCTCAGATAATTTAAGTTGCTTGTCTAGGGTCACTTGGTGACTCAAAATTAATTGTTTAGTTCACAAAGACAGCGTTCTAACAAAATGGAGTTCAAAACATTTTAAGAGCCAATTTGGAAAATATATGTGTGGACTGGAACTGATTGCTCAGAATAAATACTTGTTTATATGTGAAAATTCTTTTTTTTTTCTTTTTTTAAAATTGTGGTTCAAGTACAGTTGTCTCCATTTTCCTGCCACCACTTTCCCTCTCCCCACCTACCCCCACCTCCCACCCTCGATCCTTCCCCCCTTGGCCTTGTCCTGGGTCCTTTATACATGGTCCTTGATGACTCTTCCCCTTCTTTCTTGTTATTCTTATATGCTTTACAGATGTACCCTGGATACATAGTTGGCCCACTGAAGCAAGAACAAAAGTTAAATTTCACAGTCATAGAATAAAGTTCTGAGATATTATCAAATCTAAAGTTTTATAAATTTTGAAATTATTAAATTTTATTATTAAAATATCAAGCCCTCAGAAAATATCAAGCATACATAGTTGGTGTTTAAATGTTTGACATTGTGGTTCAGGAACAATAACTTCTCTGTACTCTCATTTTTCAGAATGCTTCTGCAGACATTCTGCTGCATTATTTGTGATATAAAATAGGTCCTCACTGCCTACCAAAGTAGGGGATCGGAGCAGGATGTTTGGGGGTGCTACATTTTTCTCTCAAATCTTCTTCATTGTACTTTGTGATCTTTGTATTTGGGTGAATGATTTGAAATAATTGAAGATTTTTAATATTATCAATGTTTATAAACTAATTTCAGAGAGCTTAGAATTATAATATAATCCTTATTATTCTACCTTACTATTTACATTTGAAAAAAAACTTTTGGATCAGCCATGGCTGGTGTGACTCAGTTGGCTGGCCATCCTGTAGACAAAAGGGTTCAATTCCTGGTCAGGACACATGCCTGGGTTGCCAGTTTGGTCCCTGGTATGGGAGGCAATTGATCGATGTTTCTCTTTCAATATTGATGTTTCTCTATCTTCCCTCCCTTCCTCTCTCTATAAACTCTCTCTCTCTTCCTCTCTCTCTCTAAAAGTAATGGAAAAATGACCTCAGGTGAAGATTTAAAAAAAAGTTTTTTGGATCAAAAAGATGTATTTTTCCTAAAGTTATCTAGCTAATGTTTTTTTCCTAATATCTATCAACGACATGTATTTCCCTATTTGTTTAACACTTTGGATGTTTTAAATCATTTTGACATAGAATTATCAGCTTTAACTATTAAGTATTAATTGTTGTAGCATTTTACTTTTACAAAAACAAATTTGCATTCGTGACTGGAACAATTTTTTACATATTACCTAAGGAGATTTCCTCCAAGTTACATGTTCATATATTAACAATGCATTGTCATTAATTAATTTCTGTGAATATCATGATTAGAAACTGTAAGTAACCTACCCGTCGCATGCTCACTGAACACACACAGTTTCAGTGAGACCCAAATGGCTCTAGACAGGCTTTGACTACTTGGCCTTCTTTAGGCCAAGTGTGAAGAAGCCAAGCCCAAGGGCAGGTTTGGCCTTACTCCCAGGGCTGGAACCGAACTGTGGCTCGGCCCTATGAAGTGCTCGTCTCCTTGCAGAAAACTAAGTGTCAACCAACAGTTCGAGAGCCAAATTTACCCTGAGATCTTTTTAGTTTTAAATAGAATGAATACTCACAAATATCTTACCAACGTGATGACATTTGAATAAGTTTAATTTGAAATTGTTATTGAGAAAATAAACATGAACATTATTAATTTATTCAAGAGTATATTTGTCGTTGGAACCAAGCGGTCCATGTGGAGTCGTTAGAAGGTTATTCAACAGTTTACATATTACTCAGTGCTCAGTGAAATCACTGTTAACTCCCTTTAATTAAACTTCTGATATTTAATGTTGAGCGCTACCATTGTGAGGCCCAGGAGATGTGATTGAAATCATTTTGATTATTTAAGCTTATTGAATGCAACTTTAAAGAAATCTTGGGACTTGCATATTTGGTTAATTTATGAAAGGGTAGCAAACCAATTGAAAGCAACTTAGTCACAAACAAATTGGCTAGACAACAATTTTATTAAAAAATGGTCAAAACAAATAATTTAGATACTTTGTTTTTCAAATATCAGTTATCTTGGTAAAACAGTTCTTAATTTTATACATAATAAGCTACTGCTACCCTACATATTACAATGTACATTTGTATAAATAAATTTAGTTATACTGTAATTCTACCATTTTGGTAGATTCATGTTATTTTTACATTTCTAAAAAATTATATATCATTATGACTAATGAAAAATTAATGTGGCCCCTACACATATGGATTTATGACCACATCATAAGGCAACTGTTAGTTATTTTTAATTGTATATTTTCCATTACCTTTCCAATTGTATACTTTCCATTATATTTAATGCCCTTATACTCCCCTCTCCCCCCC
>VMDR010010183.1:0-31421 GCA_007922815.1 Macrotus californicus | reverse complement strand
TCATGTATACATTCTTTAATTCCATTTACCAGTGCTTTATAGTTTTCAGCATGTAAGTCCTGTATTTGATAGATTTACATATAAGTATTTCAAGTTTTGAGTGGTTAAATGGTATTTTAAATTTTGATGTTCATGGTTTTATTGCTTGTATATAGAAATGCTATTAATTTTATGTTTCTCTGTATCCTGTGACTTTTAGTACTTTAATGATATTTCTCCACTGTCTTCTGCTTGCATAGCTTCCTAGAAAATGTCTGCTGTCATATTTTTTTTTGCTCTTTTTTATATACTTTTTATTTTTTCCTCTGGCTGCCTTTAAGATTTTTCTTTACCCTTGGGTTTCAGAAACCTAATTATGAGGTACCTTTACATAGATTTCATTGGGCTTATTGTGTGGGGCTTGTTGTGCTTATGGGTTTATAGTTTTTATTAAATTTGCAGAAATGTGGCCGTTAATTCTTCAAATACTCTTTTCTGTCCACCTTCCCCCTTCCCCAGCTCTTCCGAGGACTCCAACTGCACACATGTTAGATGACTCGACATCACCCCACAGGTCACTGATGCTCAGTGTTCTTAATTCCAGTCTTACCCCTCCCTCATTTGGATAATTTCATTGCTCTGTTTTCATGGTTATTGATCTTTTCTTCTGCAGTATCTAATTAGTTGTTAACCATCCGAAGATTTTTTGTTTTTTGTTTTCATTTCATATAATGTATTTCTCATCTCCATATATTTCACTGGGTCTTTTTTTATATCTTCCTTTTTCATTTCATAATGTTATTTTCTTCTACCTTCTTGAATCTATAAGGCAAACTTATAGTAGTTGTCTTATTATCCTTGTCTACTAATTCCATTATCCCTGCCATTTCTGGCTCCATTTCAATGGATCAACTTTTCTCCTGGCTATAGACGATATAGTCCTGCTTCTTTACATGCCTTTAATTTGTTTATTTTATGTCAAATGCTGTGAATTTTACATAAGTGAGTGCTGGATTTTGTTGCATTCTTTTAAAGGGTGCTGAAATTTATTTATTTAGCTTGTAATTAATTCACTTGAAATCAATGGATCTGTCAGAAGCTGGCATTTCAGCTTTGTGTGTGTTGGCAGTGGGTGGAGGGGAGGGTCAGGACCAGTCTAGGTCCATTTCAGTCTCACTACTGAGAATTCTCTCTGATACCGTCTGTTTTGTGAGTTTTTTCTACTCTGCTGAGTGGGAATACAATCTATTCTCTGCTTTGCATGAGCTCTGATAATTGTCCTCACTGCCATTTTCTGGTTTTCTTCCCCAGCTTTGGGTAGTTTTGTCTCTCTCGTGTGCAGAGCTGTAGCCAGCCCAAGTTTCAGGGGATGCGTCTGCAGAGCCCTGGAGCTCACTCTCTGTGTGTGTAGCTCGCGCCTCAGGTATTCGATCTGTACACTATGCCGTGTTGTCCTGAGCATTGTGGTCTCTCTGATTCAGCACAACTGTGGGGCTCTTCATGAAACTTTCTCCACACAGTTCGTTTGTGCAGCGAGGGGCTCATTCAAAGGAGGGAAACCTTTTTTGTCTCTTTTTTTTTCAAGTATCACAGTCAGGTAGGACTGACAGGACCGATTTTTTTACATGTTGTCTGGCTTTCTAGTTAAGGTAAATCTGGTTTGTTGGCCATAAAAAGCAAACCAGAGAAGTCACTTTTAGGCATCATTTCAACACTTCACAGAGGCTACTATCATAACTGTAAAATTTCCTTTTGTAATCAGAGTCTGTTTCTGTTTGGGCCAACAAAGAACTCCAAATGTGGAAAAGGAATTATTGAAAAACTTAAAGTCATCAAGGATAATGCAAGCCAAGGTCTTTTAATGAATTATTGTGCATGTGTGTGATTTTCTAAATCCCTGTTTTATAAAGACAAGCACATCAAATTCTTTATAGGCTATGCAGTATTTGCAGGGGAGAACAAACAAATTAAACAGAATGACTCATACTGAGGAGTGATGGGCTCAGTGGAGCAGCTGACCACCTTGCTCCTTCCTGCATCACCTTCATACTCAGACCCACAGCAACAGTGAGGGCTGTACTGTTTTCTTTCTCCTAGGAATATAGACCAATTAGAAGAGTCCTGCCCTGGCTGGTGTGGCTCAGTCGGTTGGAATGTCATCCCTTAGTCCAAAAGGTCATGGGTTTGATTCCAGACCAGGACACATGCCCAGGTTGTGGGTTTGATCCCCATTTGGGGCATGTATACCAAACCAGCCAATCAATGCTTCTCTTTCATATTGGTGTTTCTCTCCCTCTTTCCCTCCCTTCCGCTTTCTCTACGAACAATGAAAAAAATGTCCTCGGGTGGGGATTAAAAAAAGAGTCCTTGCCTGATGAGTTTATAGTTTAACTGAGGAAGCAGGTTTTATAATTGTGGAAAGGCTGAGTGATGACTTAAGAGCAATTTCAGAGAGATGCAGGCATGAGTGTATGTTAACCTAGGAACCACGCTGGATCTCGTATTGTAGAGATGGTGCAAAGTGAGCACAATCAGGTGGGACTGGTCAGGGAAAGGCTTATAAATAAGACTAATTTCCCGGCCTGTGTTTAAGATGGGAAGGGCCCTGGATGGGCCGGGAGGCTAGGGGATGGCTGTTCCAGACATCTGCCATGACCAAGCTGGGGGCCCGTGTCACGCAGAGAAGGCAGTGGCTGAGCACATGTCTCCTAGGGAGGTAGGAGGGCTGGGAGGCCCGAGTCAGTGGTTCTCAACACTCCTTTTCTAACAATCATGATGGATTATGCCCATCAACAGGACACAGTTCCAAATGCCCCGTAGATCTGACGTCACATCACTTTGCTCTTCATTAAAGAAAATCTGAATCAGGATCAGGTGATTGCAAGTGCTAAAGGGGCAGAAGCCAGGCAAGGCCGATGATGTAATGCATTGGCACACCACGAAGCCAGAGAAGCACGGGATGGGTGTGGGCGGGTGGCTGGTGGAACCACTGGGTTCATACTGAGATGAGATAGTGAGAAGCTAGGAAATTCCTTCCAAGTGGATGAGGGAAACTAAGAGAGCGGAACACAATGGCTGAGCAATTCACAGCCAGATGCAGACGGTCACCCTGGGGGAAGGCAGAGTGCCTGACAGGGGGCAAAACTGGGAAAACGAGGACCTCACCCCCAGGGTAGTCTCTTCTTGAAGATAACATCTAGGATATAACATCTAGGCCTCAGGTGTGTTTCAGCTCCAGGCTCAGAAAGCAGCAGAACCAGGTGGGTGACGCCAGGACTCACTACAATGACTAAAGACTGCCTGCTCTGGCACTGACCAGTCAGTGGAGACCAGGACCCTGAAAGGGCACACCTGGAGAACTGATGAATGTTCTGCTGAGACCCTCCCCTGAGACATCCCTTAAGGTCCCCACCTGCAAGCAAGAGATAAAAGCCTCAAGACAAAGGACCTGGCCTCAACTCTCCCTCTGGAGAGCAGCCTGGGCCACTCCCTTTTCCTTCTTCCCTTGCTTCTTCCCCCACAGGCATGCATCTCCTAAACTCTAAGGCACTGGGCAACTGGCAGCTTGTCCCAGGCTAATCCCCTGCCCCTGTCCCCAAGGGCCCCTTTTCTCTGACTTCCCAGTGAGCTCAGGCAGCCCAGCCGAGGTTCTCCTGTTTCTTCTACACTGAGCCCTTGTTTAACTGTCCTCAGCTTTAATAAAGGTCCCCTCACAGTCACCTGGATTTGTGTTGTGAAATCTTTCCTATGCAAAGTCAAGGGCCTACACACTACAGCTGGCCCTAGGCAGACCCACTCAGGGCCAGGACCCTGTCCAGTCACAGCGTGATTAGTCAAAGAACATACATGCATATATGCATAGCCCATGGACACAGATAGCAATGTGGTGAAGGCTGAGGGGTGGGGCTGGGTGAGGGGGGTAAAGGGGAGGAAATGGGGTACTTCTATAATAGTGTCAACAATAAAAAATGACATATAGACAAATCAAGAGTCATTACAAAAAAATAAAGTCCAATATACTTAAAAATATAGGCCATATTAATTTTTTTTTAAATAAAAATTTCAGGAGTTTTCAACGGCCATTTCATTTACAAGATTATACAATGCTTTTTATAAACAATACACCAAAATAAATTTGATTCTCCACAAAACTGTGTGGGGTTTTGTTAAATCTGGGTTTGTCTATTGAACTGTATTGCATATGTGATGTCGTCTGCCACATGGGTTGACTGGGAGTAAATGTCCCCTATCCCAGAGTCACCCTGTAACATGAAGCAGCAGAACTGGGCCAGTAGTACTGGAAAAAGGGGGATGAAAATGTCCCGGTCCTTTGACCCCTCTCCTGAGGGCTGTGGCAGCATGAGTCAGATCAAGATGAGCTCGGTGGGACTTGGTTCTGCCAGCCACTGCCATTGGATTGTTCAGTGAAGCGCTTTGATTCCCGGCCATCTCCCCAGGCTGAGTCCACCCTTTATTCGGTGGTGCTGTGGCAGAGACAGCCAAGTGCCACTTCTGAAGACAGCGAAGTCACGGGAGCATCTACTTCTCTGAGTTTCGATGTAATAAGGAATAGTGTGCTCAAGGTTGAAGCTATACTTGTATACAATGGGAAGGATTTTTAGGGCGGTGAGACTGTTCTGTAAGACACTATAATGGGAGATACATGTCATCACACATTTGTCCAGAGCCACAGAATGGACAACATCAAGAGTGAACCCTAATGTAAACTATGGACCTTGCTTGGGTCATTACGATGAGTCAGAGTAGCTTCATCAGTGGTAAAAGCTGGACCACTCTGGTGGGGGTATGGATAGTGCAGGCAGCTGTGCATAGAGCGGGGCAGGGGTACATGGGAACTCTCTGTGCCTTCCACACAATTTTGCTGCAAACCTAAAATGCTCTAAAAAATAAAATATAGGAATAAAAATATATGCAATAGTTAAATTTTAACACCCTTCAGAAATCTGAAATCATTTCATAGCAGAGGAACATAAAATGTGTTACTTGGCTTTCTTAAACATTTCTCACATCTGCTTCTAATGTGATTATAATTTACTGGGGCAATGATTTTGCATTTACTAATTGAACATGCAAGTAAAGGAGCTTTAGAGGATGTACTATCTTTTAGGTTTTGTCAGTTTGAGAGTGAAGCAGGAAGGATTTAGGAAAAGAAGAAGCCGTTTGACTTGTAGTTGGGTTTCTGCACTCACATATTCCCATGACCTTGAGCAGAAGTAGCAGTGACTCATCTTCAGAGGAGGGGCAGGTACAAAGTGAGAGAACACAGCCATATATTTACAAAGTGACACTGGTGTCCCCTCTTAGGGGAAGATATATCTATGGACTCTAGGACAGCATTTCCTGAAAGGTGTTCAGGAAAAATTAGTTTGCTAAGATGCTGTCAGATTGGTGGAGGCTGGAGTGGGCAGACGGTACATTTCTGTGGCCAAACTCTGCGTAATGAGGCCCTTCTTCAAGACTCAAGCTGTATTCCCCCAGGGAAACCTGCTACAAAAAGAAAACTCACAGAGACAACACTGAATCCTTCCTTTAAGAAAACGACCCAGTCCAGGGTCCTGTGACTTGCTTGCTACATGTCAGCATTGCAGGAAAATTGGGGAGAACTAAAGGCTGGGGGTGCCTTACAGTAGATGTGAGGGCCCTCTGGCTGTAACCTTAACCATTTTATTCATTCCTATAAATCGGGAGTCCCCAACCTCCGTCCTCCCTCCCAGTCTGTGGATGCTGCTAGCTCACTAAAATCACCGCTTGAGCTCTGCCTCCTGTCTCTCCCCCACCCACCCCAGTCCATGGAAAAATTGTCTTCCGTGAAACCAGTCCCTGGTACCACAAAGGTTGGGGACTGCTACTATAAACAAGTGCTCTGGTAAACTTTCTTTGATATGACATAGAACAAAAACCTCATTTTTTCCTGGTAGGACTTCATTGCTTTAAGTTTTGTGAAAAGCTCAGATTCCTAGGCTCCCATGTGAACCTAAGGATGTCACCCTCTGGGGCCTGGTCTGTCACTTGGAAAGGGCACCACTGGTGTGTCTGAAGCTGCTGGTGCTCCGGCTGGTGGGCACGAAGCCAGCCTCAGTCCCCAGCGGTCAGCAGTGCCCAAGTGCCTCCTTCTCCAGGGGCTGCCAGCTGCCCCCTGACCTGAGGGACAGCTCCTGTTTGCTTTTTCTTCCCTATGGTCTTAGCAACCAGCTTTCATGTGCATGCAACACAGCAGGTGTGGGGATGGGGAGGAAGGTGGGATGATGCGGCTTCCACCCTTTCCAGTCTGGCTTCCAGACTGAGGGTGACAGCAGCCCACCCAGCTGGGTATTCTGACCAGTGCTGTGACAATATCGAAGGCATTTGGGCTGGGGCAGCAGCCGGGTGGCTGGTGACTGTCCATCATTAAAGGGCCAAAGCAAGGCAGCCCTCTCAGACCTGTACTATTAAGTCAACACACTGTGGGTCAGAATAAAGAGCTGGAGGAAGTTTCCAAGTCAGTGAGCTAGACTTCAAGTTCAAACACCTCTCACAAACTTAGAAACAAACTTTGTCAGTCAGAAGGGGTAATCAGCCACTGAAGCACAGGGGAAGTGTCTGATGCCATCAAACATCTGAATAATAGAACGAAAAACAGTCCTCAGCCCTGCCCAGATGCTAGGCTGGCCATGGCTCCATCTGACATTGCACTTCCCAAATGCAGTGTAATGCAAGCTGCAAAGGTGAGCTGTGTGCGCACCTTCAAATTTTCTGGTAGCCACATTAAAAAAAAGATACAGATGAACTTAATTTCATAATACATTTTATTCACATCAATATATCTAAAATTGCAAATATTTCAATATGTAATCAATATAAAATTATTAATAGGATATTTAACATTAAATGTCTTTGAAATCTTATGTTTAATTTACATTATTTGCACATCTCAATCTGGACTGGCCACATTTCAAGTGTCAACCTGTCACTAGCAGCTACTGAATTGTACAGCGCAGGCCTAAGGATTTGGAGTATCATGTATTTTTCTTACATAGGCAGAGGATTTTCTGGGTAGGCTGCCATCTGTATATGGCCTTTTGAAAGGTATACCTAGTTGCTGTTGGCCTTTGGAGGTTTTGTACATCAGGCTCTAGTGCATTTGGTCAGTGGGAGTCAGTACCTTTGACCAGTCAGCTCTGAGATACTTGCAAGACCTGGTTCTTCACTGTGTAAGGCCGAGAGCCAGATTTCTGAGTGTGGTGAATTCCCAGGGAACGCCTCTCGGTGGGAACATGGTTGTGGCTAGCTGCCCTCTCCTGGGGACCTTCCTGCCTTCCCTGGCCACTCCCTCTACACTGTGCACTGGGTGCTGAGAGCTCTCCCAGTCATCAGGGGCTGAAGGTGCTGGGCTTCTCAGTTCACCTAACACTTTTTGGGTAGCATTATGGCCTCTCATCTGGCCAATTGTGAATGATTACTAATAAAAAATTCTTTATCATAAATGCTAAGAGTATTGATTTACTAATTTAAAAAGTGAGATATTTTCTAACTTTGGTGCTCAGCCTGGGCAGAGTGTTTGGGTGCCCAGGTTTAAGTTGTCAGGTAGCATAAGTTGTCCCATGTCCCCACCATGGTCCATCTAAAATCCTCCTAGAATTTTAAAGTGACTGTTGAAGGGGAAGAAAAATAGGGAAAGAAGGAGAGCCTCAGTCAGAATTTCCTCCCTGCCTCCCGCCAGGCGAGCTGCCAGCGTTCTGGTGGGAAGCTCGGAGCTGAGCAGTTTCTCACATCTTCATTGAGCCGACTGTCCAGTGGGGCCCTCGTGTCTCCCGTGCATGCCAGGCCATTCCATGAGCCCTGTCTGTCCAAGTCCGCCCCTCCTGCTGTTTCCTCTCCAGCTTTCATTTCTTGCAAGCTCAGCTCTCTCTCTTCCACAGACTGAAAAACTTTCCCTGCTTTGAATGATGCTAACATTCCCTTGCACCTTCACTTTTCCGTGGAGACATTTGTTCATTCTTTTTCCCCCATCTACCTGCCTTAACACTGTGCTTCACAAACTTGACTCCTCACAGGAATTGCCTGGCTGCCAGTTAGAAACGTAGGTTTCCGGAACCTGGCTCTAGAGGTTGGTAGGACTGGAGGGTGGAAGGGGAATGTGTGTTGTGATAAAACCACTGGGGAGCCTGATGACCAGACCGATTTGGGGACCTACTCTAATGAGACTTGTTTTTCATGACAGCATTTTTATGTGGACATTGCTCTTTCTGTCCTCCAGTTTACAGAGGAACGAAAAGAAAAAGGCAATATACAGTTGTCCTTACTGCTTCTGGGCCATTGTTCTGTCAACACCAGTCACCTTCCGAAGCTCACCATGTTTCTATTACACACCTGAGTGGACCCTTTGCTCTGGCCAAAGCAGGTTAAATCTTAGGGCAAGCTTACGGTTCCTAAGCTGGGAGACCCTGCCTGTCACCACCTGTCATAACCCTAGCGTCCCTCCAAAGCCCCCTTGATGCCACTTCCCCTCCAGGGCACTCCCTAATGCCACACCCTTGTTTCCCCCTCTCTCTCCCCACATCTCTCCATGTGACATCGAATTAATTCTGCCTTATATTATAATCAGTTGTGTGCTTGAGATTCCAAGCTGTCATTCTGGAGATGAAGGCTCACCTCCAGCATGGAAGGCCGAGTGAGACTTGCCCAAACAGCTCACGCTTCAGCCCTGCCCGCATAGACTGAACCCCTTCACCTTCACCCAGGCATGCTCTGCAATTTGTGACACCAAACTGCAGCAAAGGCTCTTGGAAGGAAAATGAGTGAATGAATTGGAAGTCGAAAGGGTAAATAGGCTGCACCAAATTGCATGAATTCAATAACCTAAGATTGCAACAAATCTACTCAAGATAATTACTAATATATACCCGGGTACCACAGCAATGGAGTTGAATAATGTAGCAGGCAAAGTCCTTATTTACATTAGAGACTGTTCTGCAAAATTTCGTCTTTCATTTCATCTCAAGCTGGTGCACAGTTTGGAAACATTATCAGGCATTGTCAGCCTTCAGCATCCCTCTCTGTCTCACCCCTCTCCTCACTTCCCTCCACCCATACTGGGGGAGAAGGGAAATGAACAGATCCATAAAAACCCACTAACCTGGGAATTGCAGTTTATTTGGTAGTTTCTGTGACCATGTGTGAAGAAACTCACAGCTGTCTTTCCTGTGCACTTGTGACCACGGTTGTGTGGCTCCAGGAGCTGGAGCAGCGTCCTGGGTGGGGCTGAGCCACACTGTTGGCTACAGACCTGGGTTCTCACTTGCCCTCCGTATGTGGCCACAATTCTTTTAATGAATGTGCTGATGTAAACTGACAACAGTCACCTTCCTCAGCTCCTAAAAGGCAGCAAGCCCTCCCACTTACCTGCCATCCAGGTCAGTGGTTGAAACAATACACGTCTATTAGACTCTGCGCTACTTATGGTGAATAAAGTAGCCTTTTTGACGTAATCAGTTGTAGAAATATTATAGTACTCTCATTGCCCACGAGAAACCTTAGCTTGTGCAAACATGGATCTTTCAGATCTTTGGATCTTTCAACAGCCTGGAGGTTGTAAAAGATTAAAATTCTTTCCTTTCCCCTGATGGGGTGATGAGACTATCTGCTAATACTTTTAGATATTTACCACATGCCAGGCATTGTTCTCAACACTCTATGTAAGTGAATTTATTTAATTTTTCCAAAAGCCCTATAAAATAGGACCATTGTCCCTGTTTTACAGGTGAGGAAACTGACACAGTGAGATTTATGTCACTTTCAAGCCATACAGTGAGGAAACGGAAGAGTTGGGAGCTGGTCTCGAACCTGTGCTTTTATCCAGCACACATTAACATCTCAGAGGGAAGCAATTTCGCTCATGTCAACAGAAGACACTGGGGGGTTATGACTTCTCTCTTGTTGTCATTTAGAGTATGGTCCCCTGGGCACAGCTTCAGGCCCTAGACCTTGTGTCTTACACTCTCTGCAATGGGAATGGCCTCCGGGTTCTGCGAGTGACAGCTTCCTGGGTGTATAGATAGCTGTGGGAGAATTGGTCTCCAGGTCCCAGGCTCCTGAAACTACTTTGTCTTCAAGGGAGCCTCGCTGGCCGGGCCCTTCCCACCCAAGACCTCACCCACCTTCAGGCCGAGGTGCAGCTCCCTCAGTGAGTGCTGGATCTCCCTGGTGAGGACGTTCATCCGTTCACACTCCTGGAAGACAACTGCAGTATACGGGGTACGTTCCTCCACCTTGGCCATCAGCTCTGGGAGGTTGAACTCATCGGTTACCCGCTCCAGGATTTCTTCCAGGAGAGCCTTGACCTGCCCACAACAGGAAACCCAGGGTTAAGAAGGGGCTCTGACTTCCAGAGGGACTCATCCTCTTGCCTGCTGGCTTAGATCAGTGGGGTCAGGGGTGGAGGACCAACCACAGGATGGTCTCTCCCTAGGCTGTGACTTGTGCGACCAGCTCAAAAAGATGAACACAGAAGCCTTTCCAGAAATTGGGAGTTGGAGAAACCCAGAGACTGAAACAGTTAGCCATGAGAATCAAACTGGAAAGGCATAGGACAGAGTTGGGCACAGGAGGTCCTTTTGGGCCACACAAAGCATATATATATATATATATATATATATATATATTTTTTTTTTTTTTTTTCCATTCTGAACTCCCAGGAGGCTGCACCATGGTTTCTGTCCTCCTGTCCTGGAAGCACCCCCATCTGACATGCAAACCTCCTCCCCCACCCCATGATTCCTTTTGCCATACAAACAACCAGCTAATTAGACCAGGGAGCTAGAACAGCCAGGGTCTCTCTCCTGGAAAATTGGAAGTGAGGCTGAGTTGTCTGGGGGCAAGCATTGGAGGCTGAGCCTGCCATTTTAAAGTAATTAATTAATTAATTATTCCTCACCTGAGGACATTTTTTCACAGCTTTTAGAGAGAGAGGATGGGGGGCAGGGGGGCGGAAAGAGAAAAAGACAGAGAGAGAGAGAGAGAGAGAGACATCAATGTGAGAGAAACATCCACTGGTTGCCTCCTGTACACACCCTGACTGTGTATCAAACCCATGACCTTTCAGGTACAGGATGGCACTCCAACCAATGGAGCCACACCAGCCAGGGCTGAGTCTGCCACTTTGAGTACTCCCAGAAAGCTTGTCAGCAGGGGAAGAAAAATGAAACAAGTGCAGACACAGTCGAACATGTGGTCCTCAGGGAAGGATGAGGGGAGCAGGGAGCCAGCCTTCCCGGGTCCTGAGATGCAGGCGTGGAAGTCTATTGTTTTGTCTATTCATCATCTCTCTCCCCTTCTTCTTAACAGGCCCCTATCTCCTTTGTGAAATTACCTCTTCCTCACTGTTTTGGGGTACAGTCTTGGGGCTCCGCCCTCCCATGACTCAAGCAGGCCAATCAGGTGATCTTTTCCAGGAGCATGAAAATGTGAATGTCAAGACCTGGATTCAGGGACAGAGAGCAGCTAGAGCCGCTGTCGGGAGGAAAGTGCCCTGCGAGGATTGTCCCCTTGTCTTCTCCCTGGGCCCAGAGCCACTGTGCTTTCTGGCCTTTCTTAAGATTCCTTTGATATAGTGAGCCATTTCTTGCCTGTTTCAGCTAAATTGGAGCTCGTTGCTTGCCACCAAAGGACCCTGACTGAGTTAATAGAACTCCGTTATGCATTACCCATGTGAATTTTAGCACCTCATTTAGGTCTCAATTTTCTGCATCTATGAAAGTTTCCAAGAGAGGTTTTTCTCTACTTGCCCCTCTTCCCCAACTCCCAGGGCTGATGCAAAGATCAAATCAAATGAGTTGATGAATATGGCAGCATCTGAAAGCAATGAAAAACTACCAAAATGTGAAGGATTATTAATATTCACTTTGCCTTGCATTGTTAACATACAATACACTCTCCAGGAAGAGAGCTGATGTAAAAAAAAAGAAAGTAAAACTCATCACCCTGTCACCAATGGATCTCTGGTGCTGTCATAGCAAAATCTGGAATGGCACTTTAATGGCACCTGAAAGCTGCCGCGAGGGTAGGAGACAAATGGCTAAAATTATCGTATTTCTGTTTCTGGAGCGGAATTTGAAGAAAGTTGTGTAACACTGAGCTGCCATTTGGACATTACTCACAAAGAGATGAAAAAGATAGTCTGGAGGCGTTGTTTCAGAACACATCGAGTGCAAGGGGTGGGGTGAGGACCCGTGGCTGGACAGGGCCGAGATGGAGAGGGTGGCCCATGCCTATAGGGAAGTCCCTGCTGTGCTCAGGGAAGCCACAAGGCCCTTCAGGTGGGAGTAGTGGGTCCCAGGGGATGTGGTCTACTTTATTTACACAAGCAAACACCTCTGTCATTTTTTTCTTTGGGGGAAATTAATAAATAAATGCTTTCCATAAATATCTGAACACTACAGTTCCATATGATATTAGAAACAAATCCGTCCACAATTTTGCCTGTTCCCTCAAAGGGGGGGAAAACTGCTAACTGCTAATTTTTGGGTTTATAATTCCTGCAGGCATTTTTCAATGCATATACTCCATATATTAATCCATCCACCTATCCATCCATCTACCTGACCATCCATCTGTCCACTCATCCATCCATCCCTCCGCATATTTATTGTGTGTCATGTCTTCCTTCCTGCCTCCTTTGCCCCTTCCTCCCCCATTTCCTTCCTTCCTTCCTTCCTTCATCACTAGTGAGTCATACTACCCATAGCTTTTCCAGCTTATTTTTTTCACCTTACAATAACTCTTAGACACATGCCTTTATCAGTACATATGGATTTGCCTTCTTTTTGAAAACAGCACCTATTATTTCATTGTTTTGGCAGGTCATAGTTTGTTGTGTTATTCTCCTATTGGATATTTGGTCTATTATTTTTACTACTGTAAGAAATCCTGTAATAAATAAATATAAATATATCATAAAATCTGTGCATTTTTGAGTGTTCTTAATGGTTAAATTTCTACATATAGAACTATGAGTAAAAAATATGAACACTGTAAATTTTACTAGTCACAAATTGTTCTATAATTTAAACCAGCAGAGATGAGAGGGCTTGTTTTCCCATGCCCTCATCACTGGACAATGTCACATTTGACAATCTACCATTAGGTGGAAAATGGTATTTCCTTTAACTTCATTAGTTATGAGTGACATCGAGAATATTTTTGTCGGCCATTTGTATAATGGCCGATCATTATGAATTGATTTTGTGTCCTTCTTCCTCTTCCTCTCTTCTTCTCTTTCCTTCTTTTCTCACATGTAGGAACTCTTGGTATATCAACAAAATGTGTCCACTTCCTAGTATCTGTGGTGCTAATAGGTTTTCCTGGTTTGGCAAGTGATCATAGTTTATCCATTTCTGAATAACACACACACACACACACACACACACATTATTCCTTGAATTAGTTGGAAGAAGGAGATAAGAAAATGATAAGAACTAGACTCTTTGAATGTTGCCTGGAGGATTCTAAGTCTATTCCTTATATTGTCCCAGGCTTCTACCTTTTTTGGAGCTAGGAATGTTTTCCGTTCTACTTGGTTTGGATTCTGGGTAATGGAAAATTTTTTCTCTTCCTTTTTTTCTCAAATTGTATCATATGCATCTGATAGCAGAATAGCCTGAGTAGTTGTGAATTAGGACAGCTCACTCCAAGTGTGTTCACCTGCATCAGACTTGCTAGGGTGCAAATCCCTGGAGCCTAAAAGTTTGGTGACTCCCCAGGTTTCTTAATTCTTCATCTTCCAAGTGTGTTTCCTTGTAAACCTAGCAGAATCTCTAATTAAAGGAATCTGAGCGGTACTGTGGGGTGGAGGGAGGTGAAGGGGGTACATCTCTCAGGATGAATTAGCTTGTTGTAGGAAAAACTTCACGGAGACATTTCCTTTCGGTGCTCCATTCCTTTTCTGCCCTCTGCTACACCCACACCGGGAGCAAGCCCCTCCCATTGCTCTGGTCATCCCCAGACCCACACCTCACCCTAGGCTGCCTTTCTACTCCATGATTTTCCTCTGCCCTTCTGAAATTTCAGGAAGTCCTGTGCTTAGTAGCACTTAACTGTGTTAGGACTCTCTGGTTAAATGTCAATCACACAAAGAGGTGTTTTTGTCTTAAAGAGGATGAGAAAATCCCAACGAGCATCTGTTTGGTGGAATGCGGGTGGAGGTTTTAGGAACAGCTCCCTACCCACCCTCACTTAGTTTGCCGAGCAAAGGTGGAGTCGCTTCCAAGCTTCCTGGACCACCATTGCTCACTTCCTTCACTGTGGCAGATGGACTGCGTTAAAAATGGCCTTTGGGTGGAGTAGCAGAGCAAACTTCCAAACCCAATGGTAGGGGCTTCCTGTGATGTCACCAGATGGCTCGTGTGGTGACGTGATCCAGGAGGGGGTGGGACTCTTGGATCGAAGGTCAAGCAGGTCAAGGCTGGACAGGTGAGCGTGCGTGTGAAGGGAAGGTGTGCACAGTGGGGTCTGTGCTGTGTACTGCTGACGGTGCCAGCGCGGGCAGGGCCTCCCTCTGGGGTCCTCAGCTCCCCAGAGTGACCTCAGGCACTCTCCCCTCTCACCCCCGACACACCTTTTCTTCTCTGGTGGCCCCCGCTCTGTCTCTGGCGTGGCTGTCCTGGGGCTGCAGCTCCAGCACCGTGCGAAAGAGCTTTTCTGAGCTTTGGGTCAGGAAGCCGATCTCGGCGTTGGGGTGGAGGCCGTAGAGATACGGTGACTCGGGGGGAAGCTTGGCGTCAATGTACTGGAAGTCAAGGGCAGGCTCACTTAAAAACAAACTAAGACATCTCCCATCTCCCACTCTGGTTCGTACTCCAAAGGGCAATCGGTGAGCCGCAGCAGGCCCGGCCTGGCACCAGTGTCCCTTTGCCATCAGTGTCCCTTCAGCGCCCCGCCCTGCCCCCAGCATGAGTCATCGACACCGGCTCCCATGAGTAGTGTACACTTCGCCCCCAGCCCTCCCTCCACACACTGGTTTTTGCAGCTGGGCCGGATGCCAGAACTCCTACATTCATGGGATCATTCTCGTGCTGGGGAAGTTTAGAGGATTTTCTCCCTGTCCAATCTCACCCTCGCCCCCTGCTCTCCCACCTGTCCTTCCACACAGAGGTGTTTGGAAACACTAAACCCTACCTGGTGTTTTTTCTCAAGCTCTCCTTGGACCTCACACCTCTTCCCCTTGAGTTACTTTTCTCTCCCCTCTGTTTAGCTGAGTCAGGGAGGACAAACCTACACTTAGCATGGGACAACGCATTCAAAATAAATGTGGGACTTGGGGCGCAGGACTAGGTGAGCTTTGCTGTGAACTGGAGAGCTCCTCCTGCCTCTGGGGAAAAGTATCCTTATTTTAAAACTTTAAATCCGAGTGTCCCCCAAATAGCACATCTCAGTGGTCAGCTATGGTGGGCCACAGCCTGCCGTCCCTAAAAAACCTCCTCGGCTTTTAAGGCTCCCTTTCTTCTCTGAATATTCTCTGAGTACAATTCTTTCTGTTACAGTGAGAAAATATCCCTCTGGTTTAACTCCTAACTTGACTTTAATGATTTCTTGGTCTTAGCAATATCTAGTCTAAGCAAATAGGCAAATTTGTGTGTTTATTTTTGTATTTCTTATGGCAGCCCGCACACTCCTGAGCTTCTCGGTAGGTTCTCTATAATTATCTATTAACTTGAAGATTAAAGGGAGGGATGAAAAAAGGGAAAATCTACCTCAGTTATTTGGAAATGTATACTTTGTTATTGCCCAATACCTACTCCAGCCTCTTGTCAAATTGTCCCATAGACGCTAGGGGGCGCAGTTGCACAATTTTCTTGGCTAAAGCCTTGAAGTCTTTTGGTCAAGTAGTGAAAAAAAAATCCTTTTATTTTTTTAGTCTTATTGTTTTTCATTTCTTCTCATAGGTCCATTTTTTTTTCTGGATCAAATAACTTTTATGAGTTACCTACTTAAATTTTATGAATTAAACAAATTTTAAAGCTTGTAGTTAACATTTCTATGACTAGTATTTCCCTTAAGTTTGGTATTCAAAGTTCTTTAAGGCATCTTGAAAAGTCACAAATAAAAATAAGTTTTTTACAAATATATATTTAATATATTTTCCATGACAGGCTAAATAGGCAAAGATAAGCACTTTAAAAATAGCTGTGGTAATAGTGAAATAAAACTCCAAAGAAATACTATAAAAAAGCTTCATTTGAATGTTTTTCTAGGAATGGGCATCTGTGCCTTGAACACAGCAACCCACAACGGCGAGGGACCTGCCCAGGAGACTTTAAATGTCTCTTTAAAAGTCTTGTCCCCTTAAGGATATTTAGAATCACTAATATAAACTTTAGCAAAAGTTAGCTAAGTTCTTACCTGAACTTTTGCTCCTAATGGCTTTGTCAATATCCTGAATGAAAATAATTAAATGAATGCCCCGATATTATTTGTAGAAAAGAGCAACAAATAGAATTACTGAACCAAACAACAAGAATCAAAAGATCTTCAAAACCTCAGTTGTACGGTGAATTTGAGGCTAGAAATCCTGCAGCTCTCAAATTGACTAGGGCAGACTTGGGGCTGGGAGCCACACTTGGTATAAGTGCTGCTCTGTCCACCATTCTCCCCTGGCCCTGTGTGAGCATCCCTCAGCCATGCAGGGTAGCACTGAAGGGACACCTGGGTCCCTCGTGGGCTCCATGATGCTGTCACGAGCACAGAGCAGAGCCTGACCTGATGGTAGCCATTGTAGTCCATGTTGCCTGGGAGTGGGAACCCTGGGGCCAGAGACAGCTCTCCTTCAAGCATTTCTGGTTTAATGAATTCCTCCAGGTACGTGTTGCAGAGTCTTCTGTCCCAGTCATCGGTGATATGGCCTCCATACATGATCTCTCCAAAGAGGTAACGCAAATCATCATAGGGGACCTGAGAGACCAGCGAAGGACAGAAAGATTTCCACACAGACATGGGGCTGGTCAGGTCTGGGACACAGCAGGGTCCCAGGATGGGGTCCTTCGTGTTTCCTTCCCCTGTGTATCCCAGGGCCCAGCATAGTCAGGCACACGTGGGAGCTCACGAAATGCTGGAAAAATCACACCATAGGTTCAGGAGAGGCAACCCCCTCGCCTGTATACCTCCCCTCTTTCACATCATTAACTGTGGCAATGAAGTGGTCCTACCAACAAGTCCTTTAAATAGGCAAATGTCAAATGGAAGAAAATGAAGACCAGGGTACTTTTCTTAATTTCCTGCCATTAATTAGCATATTAATGAATGAACTGTGGCAGGCAAGTTCACTGCTGTTGAAGTGGAAGGAGCCTCCCCCATCCCAGCCTTGTCCAAGTGCCACAAATGTAGGGGTGGGGTCGCAGGGGTGGGCTTCCTAGTCCCTGCAGCTGGGGGCAGAGGGACTGCTCAGGGCATCTGCACCTGATTCATTTCCCCACCGAGAAGGGGGAGGCCTTGGAGATGCTGTACTTGGTCTGTGAACCAGAACAGCCTTGATGGTGTGAATGTTCCCTTAAATGGAAAAGGATGGATGGTTAGTGAAAGTCTTCTTTGAAAAGGAATATCAGACAAGACTGAAGGAGATAAGGTATAGCAAGGCTTTGGCTTCCTTTTCAACTTTGGTGAGGCCATACCTATGTGAGGAGTTGAGTTCTCCAAGAGAGGTTCTGCATCTTCAGCTAATTAAATTGGGAGTTTGGGTCAGGTGAGTGTGGGGCCTCTTCTTGCCAATCCACAGTCCCTTGCAAGGCTGTGAGCACATGGGGGTGGTCAGGGCCTAGGAACAAACACTCACAGGACTGACTTGCCTGGGGACTGACTTGTGCCAGCCACGAGATGTAGGTTTGGTTTCCCAAGCTTTATGGTACTTTTCTCAGCCTTGCACTGGGGTTGGCCACGTGGTAAAACTCACACTTCCTCACTCCTTCTTTGGGTGTGTGTGTGTTCCTACTTCCCTGCGCTGATGCCCTGCCCCAAGCTGGCGGGGGGGAAAGGGCTTTACCTTTGCGTTGGCCTCCAGGAAGTTGTAGAGCACGTTCACAGAGATGGTGAGGTCCCCAGTGTTGAAGGGGTAGGAGCAATTCCATCCCTGGGGCCCAAACTTTCGTCTTTCTGCCACGACCGCGTGAAAGTAACAGAGAGCAAAGAGGATGCTCTTAAACTCAGTCTCCCGGGAACACATCTCCAGGGTGTCCTGAAAGAAGAGGGCCACTTTCGATGTCAGCTGTCAGCACAGAGCTGCCATTCTAGGGCAGCATGGGGTGTGGGCTAGGGTGGCTGGGTTGCTGTGGATAAAGTTGCTGTTTGTCCTATTAGGATCTGAGCTCCATTCATCAGGGACTGGACTGCATTGTGGACACGCCTGGGCTCAGGGTTTGAGGGGGTCCTGCCGAGGGCTGGGTTTGAATTTAGAATCCGAGTGAAGGTTTACATTCAGGTTAAAGTTTGCACACATGGATGTGGTAATTAAGTTCTCAAGCACAGCTAATGGAAAACAGGGTAGTGGCCACAGGAGTGGGAGTGTCCCATTTGTCATATTCATGTCACTTTGTGACAGGATGTGGGTGGGGACTCCCACAGCATCATCTCTTATTTCTTCCCTTCCTGTCATGCATTTCTTACCCATCACAGAAACTTCGTAGGTGTAATTACTGCCTGTGTGGCTTGGGGATCCCCGGCTCATGGCTGCGGGGGCTGCTGTGCAGAGGGAGGATGGGAACCCCAGTCACAGAGACAGAAAAGGCGTGCCTTTGGCCATCCTGACTGCTCTGCCACACCTGAGCAGGGCCCATGGGACACTCAGCTGCAGACAAGAGAGCAGAGGGGTCCTGGCTGAGAGCTATCATGGGCAAAGAAGATGTGGCTCCTGAAGAGAGGATGAAAGAAGGGACAGACAGAAGAAAAGAGAGGCAGGAGATGGTCCAGAGGGGGCAGCAATGGGGTTGTGGTTGTATTTTAAAGGGGATGGTGTAATAGTGGGGAGTGGGAAACCTGCATTTTGAAGGGATGGTAGAGCTAGAACCCCTGGAGTCTTTAGAATTACAAATTTCCACTGAGGAAGACCCTCTCTGTTCAGGAAGGAGCTAGATGTTGCAGTTGGAGCCCAACAGAGGCATTTCCAAAGCTCACACACAGGGATTGGGTTCTGTCCTGGAGTTTCTTCTAAGAATCGGTCCCAGGACTTTGCTCACAAGGGGTAGGGGTGGAGCAGAGGGGACAGGACAGATTAAGCTTCTGGTAGGTCTGATTTGTCCATGGAAAATCCATGACACATTCTCAATTTCTCTTTGGCTATGTGGGGGTCACCTGGAGCCTTCTTTGGGCACCATGTTTCCATGAAGACGTAGTGTGAATGGTCAGAGGTGATGCAGAGGACATAGTAACTGATTCATTACTGTGTTTAGTTTTGCGAACAAGAATTCATTCAGGGTCTCTGGACAGGGATGTTCTCTACAGACACATACAGTGCTTCCTTTTTTGCTTTGGGCACATTTGAAAATTGGGGCCTCTGAAAAATGCCTGTGGGGCCCAAAAGAAGAAATCACATATTAAAATTGACAGTGGCACACTCAAAAGCCAGAATAAAATGATCATCCCCGAGCAGCACAGCCCGCAGGAAAGCAGGAGTAAAAAGAGCTCAGTTCTGCCATGTGTCCCTTAAGTGGTTAAACCTGGGCTCTAAAGAAACAGAGTGAATAGTAGGGGCATGAGCTGGGCCTCTGTCCAGGGCACTGTGAAAGCATTCTGGGACAATTAAAACTCTTTTGAACGATAAATATAATCCTAAATTCATCCCTCTTTCTCAGAATGTGGTACTGAAGATGGCTGTAAAGTGGCCAAAAAGCCAACTGTGGCAGCAACAGAATAGCCAGGAAAGGCCAGCGTCTCTTGGGATGATTTCCCAGTTGCTTGATGACCAAACTGAATACAGGTGTGGCAGGGAAGTAAGCTCCAGAACAAGGGCCCAGGAGGAAGCCAGGCATGGCTATAGGTAACAAAAACCCAATGGAGGCATACTAGTTAATATCAGTCATTAGGAGGTGAAGCCCGTGCGGTGTCTGCGGCACCTCCCTGGCTCTGTCCAAGGCCCTCAGGGCAGAAGCACCAGGCATGGTCTGCCACTGTACCCTGCCACAGAGCCAGTTAACGCCATCCTAGCACCATTTTTTCAACTTTTAATCTAAAAAATTGTGATTAAATATCTATAACATATAACTCGCCATCTTAGCCACTTTGAATCATACAGTTCAGTGGCCTCATGGACATTGCCATTATTATGCAACCCAAGGCCTTCCCAGGGCAGCAGTGTGCTTGCTTGGAACCAGCTGCAGCCCCCTATACAGAAGCTTGACCTCTGACACAGAGAACCTATGAGTTTGGTCAAGATCTGTTTAGGAAAAATAAAAATGAAAGAAAAAAGTGCCTCCGAACAAGAGAGCAAACTACCCTTGGCCCCATGTTGCAATGGGTGCACATTTGTTGACAGAAATAGCAAGCTAGAACATCCTGAATCTCCTGGCCATGCCCCCCGATTCTCTGTTGCAGATTATGTGTGGCTTTTGGGGTCAAGTTGGCAAGGTGAATGAGAAAGGAAGAGACTGGACAAGTTTCACTTCTCAAGTCCTTGTGGCAGCTTCCTCTCCAAGTTGAACTGCTTGGTTTCGAAGTGACGAGGGACGTCATGCCTACAGTAAAATCTGACACTCTGCCAAATGGTCTTCATCTTATTTTGAGTTAAACCAGACCCCAAAGGGCTCCTGGTCCTGATGGTTTATGTTGGGCTAACCAGAACAGTTGTCCTCTTGGAAGGTCTGTTTCAAGTTGCCTAGGTGACCCAGCTGGGACTTGCAGTGAGTTTGAGCTTAGGTTCCATGAAGCTAGAGACCCACTGATGGATGCTATTAGACATTAGGGAAGAAAGCCTTCCCAAAAGGTCTGAGAACCATCCCTTTGGACTCCACTAAGGCCTAGTGTAGTGGATGGACTTTAGGGTGGCTTCCGTGCTTCTCCTCAGTATTCACACGTTTGTGTACTCCCTTTTCCAGGGAGGTGGGACTCTCCAAGACAGAAGCAGCAAGAAAGGACATCTTCCTAAGAAGATGAAAGGGGCCTCACAGCAGACTTTTTGCAAGTGCTACTTTATATGTGGAGTGAGCCACCCATGGAGTTGGTCTTGACTTTTAATAAACAACCCACAACACAAGTCTTAGAATTCCCAGTCATGGAAATTCCAGTAATGTAAGTAGCCTGCATCTGAACCTTTCCCTTGATATTCTGAATTGCCTTGTAGCATAGTGTTCTCAGAGTTCTGCATTGGAATCCCCTGGAGCACTTGTTAGAATACAGATTCCTGGCCCTGCCCCAGAGTTTCTGACTCGGTGGTCTGGGTGGAGGCCTGAGAATTTGCATTTTAACAAGTTGATGCTGATGCTTCTATTCTTCAGGTCACACTTTAAAAGTCTAGCACATGGCCCTGGCTGGTGTGGCTCAGTGGATTGAGTGCTGGCCTGTGAACCAAAAGGTTGCTGGTTTGATTCCTGGTTAGGGCACATGCCTGGGTTGTGGGCCCAGGTGTATCTGGGACTTGAGAGCAGGCTTGTACTGAGTAGGCACAGGGCGGAGGTCAATCTTAAAGGGAATACATTGTGCCCACATTGGCATTGCACCACAGCCCAGCACGTCTGCTACCCCACCCCCAGCTGCATGCTCTTCTCCCACTCAGTTGAGTTGGCTCTTTGTAAGGTGGGGTGCTCTCCTTCCCTCCCTCCCAGGGCCATACCTGAGTGAAGTTGTCCAGGGCCTTGTGCAGGTTGGCATGCATGCCCATGGGGGGCTCGTTGGTGATTTTAATGGAGTTCTCCAGGATGCCCTGGGGGATGATGTGGGCCTCCGGGGAGGGTGCAGGCTCTGCACTGATGAAGACCCTGAACTCTGGGTGGCTGTTTTCACTGAGCTCCTCCAGCTTCTTCTCCAGGGTGCTGAGCCACTTGGCAACCAGGTGGATGTTCTGGTGGGAAGGATAGACCCCACAATATAGGCATTTGCTTAGTTCTGTTGGCAGCAAACAGTTATCAGGAGGGCCGCTAGAGGAGGGACCTGGCCTTAGCTTGAAATAAATTGCATTGCAGTGTGAGTCTTGGGATTGCCAGCAATAGGGCCCGCCTAGTATCCTTCAATTGAACCCTTTCCTTTGACATCCTAAGTCTCTCTAGCACAGTGTTGTGAAACTTGACTATACATCAGAATCTCCTGGAGGGATTGTTGAAACAAAGATTACTCAACCCCAGAGTTCCTGATTCAGCAGGTCTAGGGTGGGTCCTGCAAATTTGCATTTCTAACAAGTTCCCAGGTGATGCTGACCTGGTGGCCAGGGGTCCACATTTTAAGAGTCTAACTCATGGTTACATTACAAGTCCAGATCCCTGCTATCTGACACCTGGATTATTGAGCTCTTGATGCTCAAAAGTGCCGTGGATCAACAATGTTGGCATTACCTGGAGCTAGTGAGAAATGCAGATTCCTAGGCCCCACCCAGACTTACTGAATCAGTGCATTTCTTCCCTTTTAATCCTCACCCAAGGATAATTTTTCATTGCTTTGAGAGACAGAGAGAGACAGAGGTGGGGGGGGGTGGGAGAGACGGAGAGAGAAAATATGATCAATGTGAGAGAAACGCCAACTGGCTGCCCTCACCAGGCACCCCAACCGGGGACCAAATCTGCATCCCAGACAAGTGCCCTGACTGGGGATCTAACTGGCAACCCTTGGGTTTAGGGAACAATGTTCCAACTACCTGAGCCACACCAGCCGGGGCTGAATCAGTAAATTTTAATAAGATCTTCCGGCAATTTGCACATACGATAAAATGTGAAAAGCACTGATTTAAACTCCTCCTAGCTAGCTTTCCTGACTCCTTTCTCTCTGTCTCCAAACCCTTCTGCTAATTGTTGCCAAACTTTCCTTCCTACAGCCACCGCTGCTCACAGATGCTCTCTCCTCCAAGCCCAGCCTCCCCTGCAACGTCTTCGAGCCCTCTTCCCCTCCCATTGTGATTCCTGTCTGTCTGTCTATCTATCTAAACCTATATTTATTTCTTACTACTACTCTGCAGAATGCACCTTTCATTTTAGTAAAAATAGTCACTTTGCTTCACTGCAACATGTTTCATTATAATGGATAGATAAAAGCTTCTGGGCGAATATTTGAGAGAGCGTGCTTATAGAGCCTTAGACACACTGACTGGCACCGAGCACAGCACTTGAACCACAGCAGTCTTGCCTCTTGCTTTCTCTTCCAAAAAAAAAAAAAAAGAAAGAACAATATTTGTCGTACTTATTTCACAGAGTTGCTGCAAATAGCCAAAGGTAATGGTTTTGAAATGTTGTTGAAATGAAAATATGTTAAATTAGAAATTCATTTATAATCACTCTTTTGAAGTGGAAACTTCAGTGGGCTGCCCAGAGAGCCAGGGTTCTGTCGGCCAGGAAGTGCCAGCAACCCACCAGTGAGTAACTGGATTACTGCTTCAGGAATTTCACCTTCTGAGTTTAACCCTGGAGAGCTCTCAGAAACCATGTCAGCACAAGATGCGGGGCTCTGGGCAGCTGGTGGGTTCTTGGGAAGGAGACACTCCCTGTCCTTAACTGAGGGCTAGGTTCCCAAGGGCTCTAGTGCCCAGAATGGTGTCTCTCTGGCAGATGAGTGGGAGATGCTAGGAGACCACATTTTCCCAGCACCAGGCCAATCCATGTGGGAGGGAGCAGGAACCTCCAGCTGTTTTCATCTCTTCTCCTGAGGTACCCATTGTTTCTAGAGAAACAGAGTCTCAGGAAATGGCAGCTCCCTCAGTTGCTAGGCTCTGAATAATTAAGGACGAAGACCCAGCAAGCAGTATGCAGCACAGTGAACAGTAAGCAGACAGGGGGAGTTCTTGATAACCAAAGCTAAGACAGGATTGACTGGCTTTCTCATTTGTTTTTTCTTTCATTGATTTTTTTCATTGAGTGCTTTTGCTGAATGTCTTCTATGTCCACAGCAATGTGCTGGGCATGAAAAGAAACACCTCTTTCCCTAAAGAAATGTAGTGAAAGACATGCCCATATATCACATCATCTCAATATGGCCATGGATGCTCTAACAGAGGTGTTTATAGGTTTTCATAGGAGAAAAAGAGGAGTAAGGCACTTGTTTGGCCTCAGCCCCAGCATCCATACAAGTTGCATAAAAAGGGGCAGGCCATGATAGAAGGGGGGTGGCCTTTATTTCTTGTAAGTGTTCAGTAAAATTACCAGTAGGAGTAGGTCCAGGTTTCCAAAACTTAACACGAATTCTCAAAGAAGAGGCTAAGTTAGAACTAGAGTTACACATGTGGTGTTCTGCAAAACACACAACACAATAGAAAAGTACATAAAAAAAGTTCCATGAAATGAGAGGCAATCAGCAGCCAGAAAAGCCCAGCTACCATAGCCTTGAACTGAGTGCCAATGCCCTGAGCACACATCAGGTGAGGACTCGGTTCCTGTTGTAAGCAGAGTTATCTAAACCAGACAGAGCAACCATAGCAGGTGAAAGCAGGGAGAAAATGATTGGGGGTGCAGTGAGGAGAGAACATATGAAGGGGAGCAATTGGAGAGATGATAAGGAAGTGAGTGAAAAGGGCAAAGGTGTGGAAGGAAGGGCGGGTGTGAGGCAAAGAGAGGAAAGAGATGCCCAGAGACCATGAGGCAAGGTTCAGACAGGTATGGACGGGGTCAGGGATGACCGTGATCAGGGCAGAGGGGTGGGTACCTGCAAAATCACCCAGTGACCTTTCTGGGCAGCTAGATCCAGCGCAGCCTCAGCCACTACCTCCTGTCCTTGCCCCAAAGATACATTGTGAAAATTTTGATTGTTGAAGGTATATCCAAGTTTTTTACCTAAAAGGAGAATGGAGATGTCAGTATCATTTCTGTGTTGGATGATCTGTGTTGTTTAATGTTCAGAAGGAAACCACTCCTCAAACACAGGTGTGTCTGAACCCATACCCTGAGCCTCATATGCTAACGTTTTTCTTTCATGGCGGGGGGGGTGGAGGGTGGAGGGGCTACATCTTCCAGCTTTCTGTTCCCAAATAGAAGGAAGCATTGTCTAGACCAAAATTGTGTCACTCTACCTCCTCACTTAATCCCCAAGAATGGATGGAAGTGCTGATGCTCTTCTGTACAGCTCCCATGTGAAGGCCAGGCCTTGGTCCTCCATCCTAGAGAGTGCTGATTTGAAAAGGCTCAAAGGGTAGCAAGCATATGGGCCCTGTCTAACTTGCTTTGTCCTCTGAATGTATATTTCCCCTGGAATTTTACTGGGACATGTGTCCAGCAGGGGCAGAATTCAGGTAGTCTGGCTTACTATACTTTATACCATATTAACTACCTCCCCTATTGTTCCCAAGACATAGAAGTTTTAACTCATCATTTTGTATGAATTAGAGTAAAGAGGCAAGACATGGAGGGGCTTCATTGCATAAGCGGGGATGTTCTGTTGGATGTAGCTCAATAACATCTGTTGGGTGTTGCTGGTGTTAGGAATGGAGTAAGGGAATGGCTGCACCAACACAAACTCATAGCCACATCACTGAAGCAAGGCAATGTTTGTGAGTTGTTTTCCAGCCCAAGAAAAAGTTTACACAAAGAAATGACCTAACATAGTGGGCTAATTTTACTTGAACACCAGCTATTAGCCCAATACAACAAAATTTAGAGAAATTACATAATAATTTTTAGAAAAAAGGATCATAAAAATGTATGATGCCATGATGAAGTCATTGAGCAATTTTTCTTGGAAGGTGAAGTACATAAGGGAAAAGACAAGAAATTTTTAAAAAAGAAAAGAATACAAATCTGTACTTAAAATTTTTAGTTTTAGAGGAACTAATAAAATTCAATAGGCAATATATTAACTGTCAATATTGGACATTTCTTTTTTTTTGAGGATAAATTCTAAGGTCAATTTTTATTTCTACAAAAAAAGGCAGCCAAAACAATATAAAACACATGTAAAGGATATTACTGAGTGAGCATCAAGTGGAGCTTGACTCTGCAAAGGCTGTGAGTCCAGAGGGAGAGGGAAGGCCGTCTTGTTCCTGGGCTGGGCGGGGCTGGCCCTGCTGCTGCTTTGAAAGAAGAGGCCAGCGGGGCTCCAGTGACCCCAGACTGGTGCTGGCCACAGCCGAGTCCTGCCAGTTCCAACCCCGCGGAGTCAAACCGTGCTGAGGGCGGGCTGAGGCGGGGCTGCTGCACTGAGGAGTTGGAGAGTGAGCTCTGTGGACATTTCTTTTAAATACTAAAAAAAGTACAGACTATCCTTCAAATGGATGAGACAAAGCAAAATGATGGCTTTTTGTTGTGAGGAATAGTTATTATAGATTCAACTGAGATAAACACAGGAAACACCCTTATTAAGCTCTATAAATCCTAGCTGGCAATACATTTGATGTCAGCTTTCGAACCAGGGATATAAACAACTTATTCCAGAGAAAATACCAGGATAAAAGGTGCCTGGATTTTTAGATAGCCTTGGTGACATTTCTACTTACAAAAGAGCCTGTTTCTTTTCTTTATGAGAAAGAGAAGGATAAGAGAAAAGAGGGGCTTACATAAGATTAGTTTGAAAACTACAGACCAGAAGGACTGCTGGGGACAAGGTCTAGCACTGCAGAGGCCAGCGAGGACCAGTTTGCATTAACCTAAGCTGCAGGCATGATGATGAGGCTGAAGAGAAAGAAATGGATCTTGAAGATGATGAGAAGTGGGGAGATTTGATGGGATTTGTACTGGCTGAACATTCAGCTAAATTTGACTGCCTCACACTCGAGCCTTGTGATGTGCCAACGCAGCCTTGCAGGGTCCTTTCATTTGCAACTTTGAGGCTCTTAGAGTGCCTTTCTGGGTCATCAGCAAGACCCTGTTGCCAGTTATGTTCTCTTGGGGGTTCGCCTTCATTGTTTTATGCTATGACGTCCATGCCCAGACCTTCGCTGCTTTTAACTTATTTTTCCCTTTTTTGTTCTCTCTCTCTCTTTTTGTTTTTGGTTAGATAATCATGCACTTTAAAAGGTACTCCCCTTGATATTTCCAGTACCCACATGGTACCATACTTACTTATACTATTATTAACTACGATCCCTATGCTGTACTTGACATCCCCGTGACTATTTGGTAACTACCAATCTTTACTTCTCAATCTCTTCACCTTTTTCACCCAGTCCCCCAACTCTCTTCCCCTCTGGGGACTGTCAGTTGGTTGTCTGTATCTATGAGGCTGTTTCTGTTGTGCTTGTTTGTTTGTTTTGTTCTTTAGGTTCTGCATATAAATAAAACTGTATGGTATTTATCTTTCTCTGACTTTTTTCACTTAGCATAGTACATTTTATGTACATTCATGCTATAGCAAAGAGTAAGATTTCATTATTTTCTATGGCCAAGTACTATTCCATTGTACATATGTGCTACAGCTTTTTAATTCAGCCATCTATTGATGGACACTTGGGTTGCTTCCGTTTTCTGGTTATTGTGAATAATGCTGCAACAAACAGGGGTGCGTATACGCCTTTGAATTAGTGTTTTGGGGTTCTTTGGATATACACTTAGGAGAGCTATCATTGGGTCATAGGCAGATACATTTTTAATCTTTCTGAGGACCCTCCATACTGTTTTCCATTGTGGCTGCACCAGTTTGCATCCCCATCAACAGTGCATGACGGTTCCCCTTTCTCCACATCCTCACCAACACTTGTTGTTTGTTGGTTTATTGATGATATCCATTCTGACATGTGTGAGGTGATAGCTCATTGTGGTTTTAATTTGAATTTCTGTGATGATTAGTGTCGTAGAGCCTCTTTTCATAGGTCTATTGACCATACATATATCATCTTTGAAGAAGGGCTTATTTAGTTGCTCTGCCTATTTTTAAATTGAATTTTTTTTTGGTGTTGAGTTGTAAGAGTTCTTTATAAATTTTGGATATTAATCCCTTATCAGAAGTATGATCAGCAAATATTTTCTCCCATTCCATAGGTTGTCCTTTCCTTTTGTTGATGGTTTTCTTTGCTGTGTAAAAAAACTTTTTAGTTTGATGAAATCCAATTTGTTTATTTTTTCTTTTATTTCCCTTACCTGAAAATATATATAAAAAAATATTACTAAGAGAAATGTCAGAGATTTTACTGCTTATGTTTTCTTCTAGGAGTTTTATGGTTTTGAGTCTTACATTTAAATCTTGCATTTACATCTATTTTGAGGTTTTTCTTGTGTATGGTGTAAGAAGGCGGTTTAGTCTTAAATTTTTGCATGTATCTGTTCAATTTTCCCAATACCATTTATTGAATAAACTGTCTTTACTCCATGTATGTCCTTGACTCCTTTGTCACATATTAATTGACTATATAGGCATGGGTTTATTTCTAGGATCTCTATTCTGTGTTTTTTACCTATATGCCTGTTTTTATGCCAGTATATTACTGTTTTGATTACTATTGCCATGCAGTATAGTTTGATATCAGATAGAAGGATACCCCCAACTTTACTCTTCTTTCTTAATATTGCTGTGGGTGTTTGGGGTCATTTATGGTTCCATATACATTTTTGGATTATTTGTTCTAGTTCTGTGTTATGTTGAGTAAGAGTGGTGAAAGTGAACATCCCTGTCTTGTCCCGATCTAAAGGAAAATGCTTTTAGTTTTTCCCCTTTGATATGATGTTAGCTGTGGGTTTGTCATATATAGCTTTTATTATGTTGAGATAATGTTCCCACTATCTTCACTTTGCTGTGAGTTTTCTTTATTATAAATGGGTGCTGGATTTTGTTAAATACTTTTTTTGCATCTAGTGATATTATCATGTGATTTTTTTCAGAGCCCCTTCCCTTTTAATTTTCTTTTTCTTTTTTTCCTTTATTTTATTTTTTAATATATTTTATTGATTATGCTCTTACAGTGGTCCCATTTTTCACCCTTTGTTCCCCTCTGCCCTGCACACCCATCCCACCTGCATTCCCCACCTTTAGTTCATGTCCATGGGTTGTACATATAAGTTCCTTGGCTTCTATATTTCCTACACTATTCTTAGCCTCCCCTTCTCTATTTTCTACCTACCATTTATGCTACTTATTCCCTACGCCTTTACCCCCTTTCTCCCCCTCCTACTCCTTCGTGTGATCTCCATTTCTGTGATTCTGTTCCTGTTCTAGTTGTTTGCTTAGTTTATTTTTGTTACTGTTTTTTTTAGGTTCAGTTGTTAATAGCTGTGAGTTTGTTGTCATTTTACTGTTCATATATTTTATTTTCTTTTTCTTAGATAAGTCCCCTTAACATTGCATATAATAAGGGCTTGGGGACGATGAACTCCTTTAACTTGACCTTATCTGGGAAGCACTTTATCTGCCCTTCTATTCTCAATGATAGCTTTGTTGGATAGAGTAATCTTGGATGTAGGTCCTTGCTTTTCATGTCTTTGAATATGTCTTTCCAGCCTCTTCTTGCCTGCAAGGTTTTTTTGAGAAATCAGCTGACAATCTTATGGGCGCTCCTTTGTAGGTTACTGTCTCCTTTTCTCTTGCTGCTTTTACAATGCTCTCTTTATCTTTCATCTTGGGTAATGTAATTGTGATGTGCCTTGGTGTGTTCCTCCTTGGGTCCAACTTCTTTGGGACTCTCTGAGCTTCCTGGATTCCCTGGAGGTCTATTTCCTTTGCCAGATTGGGGAAATTCTCCTTCATTATTTGTTCAAATAAGTTTTCAATTTCTTGCTTTTCCTCTTCTCCTTCTGGTACTCCTATGATTTGGATGTTGGAACGTTTCAAGACGTCCTGGAGGTTCCTAAGCCTCTCCTCATTTTTTTGAATTCTTGTTTCTTCATTTGGCTCTGTTTGAATGTTTCTTTCTTCTTTCTGCTCCAAATTGTTGATTTGAGTCCCGGTTTCCTTCCCATCACTGTTGGTTCCCTGTACATTTTTCTTTGTTTCACTTAGCATAGCCTTCATTTTGTCATCTAATTTGTGACCATATTCAACCAATTCTGTGAGCATCCTGATTATCAGTGTTTTGAACTGTGTATCTGATAGGCTGGCTGTCTCTTCGTCACTTAGTCGTATTTTTTTCTGGAGCTTTGATCTATTCTTTCATTTGGGCCATTTTTTTTTTTTTTGTCTCGGCACGCCTGTTATGTAGTAATGGGCGGAGCCTTAGCTGTTCAACAGAGCAGGGAAACCACATCGAGTCACTGCATTGTTACGCTGTCTGTGGGGGAGGGTCTGAGAGGGAACAATGCTGCTTGCTCCACTCTCTGCAGGTTTTCAGTCACTTTTCCTGCTATCCACAATCAAATTGGGCCCTTCTGGTGCTGATTCCTGGGTGGGTGGGCTTCTGTACATTCTAGGACCCTGTGGGTCACTCCAAGGAACTCTCCTGTGAGGCTGGGAGTTTGTGCTGCTGCCACCTCAACCCCCACAGGTATTTTCAATTAGACATTTGAGGCTTTATTTCCCCACACTGGGACGCTGGGTTGTGTGGTCTCTCTCGCTCCCCAGTTGTTCCTCCCGGTTTATCCACACACAACTGTGGGACTGCCCAGTCCACAATCCACCGCCTCTCTGGGTCTGCCAGCTGCTGCCTTTCCCGCCTCGGTCCACCAGCCACCACCTTGCCTTGAGTCCTCTCCTCCTGGCTGCCTGTCTCCGCCCCTCCTACCGGTCTGGATGAATGTTTCTTTAACTCCTTGGTTGTAGGACTTTCATACAGTTCGATTTTCTGTCAGTCCTGGTTGTTTTTGTTTTTAAATTGGTTGTTGTCCTTCTTATGGTTGTGTGAGGAGGCACAGTGTGTCTACCTATGCCTCCATCTTGGCTGGAAGTCCCTGATACCAGTTTTTACTTCTCTTCTTTCATTTCTTATTTTATTTTTTTGGCCCTCTTTCTTTGATTCTTGATGAGTCTGATTAAAGATTTATCAATCATGTCTGGCTCTGTCCTGCTCCTGATGAGAATCATCCCCTTTTCTCGTGTATCCATGCTGTATGCATAGTACAATAAGACATTTTGAGGAAGAGACAGTACATTCACATGACTTTTCTTACAGTATATGGTTATAATCTATTTTTTATTATTGTTAATCTCTTACTGTATCTAATTTATAAATTAAACTTTATCATACATATACATGTATTGGACAAAACATAGCATATATATGTTTGGTAATATCTATAGTTTCAGGCATCTAGTGGGGGTGTTGGATGTATCCTCCATGGATAATTGGGCTACTGTACTACTTTTCCACCAATTCATTATGTGAATGACAGCTGTGTCTTCTTGCTAACCTTGAGTATTGTCAATCTTTGTGATCTTTAACACTTTTCAAAAATCTTTTTTTAATTAATTTATTTTTTAAA
>VMDR010010182.1:0-31421 GCA_007922815.1 Macrotus californicus | reverse complement strand
CTCTAAGCAATGCTTTTGCTGCAGCTCACAAATTTTGATCATTTGTATTTTTCCTTTTACATTCAATATATTTTTAAAATTTCTCTTAGACTTTTTCTTTGATCCAAGTGTTATTTAGACAGAGTATATTGTTTAATCTCTAAGTATTCTTTATGTAGATCTGAGCATCTGGCCAATCCATCTTCAGTCTATTAAGCCATTCTTCATTTCTGTCACGATGTTTTTTATTTCTAGGACAGCTTTTAGGTTCTTTTTTAGATTCCACTTCTCTGTATACATTACCATCCTCAATTCTGGAGTGGCAGTTTGCCCAATGACCTCAGTTCTTTGATAGGTAAAAGAAGTGCTGTTGTCTTTCCATTTGTTAAGCATTTCTCTAGTGATGGAGACACATGTGACAACTTCCATGCTTCCACTACATGCTGGAGTAGAAACCAAGTTGGTATCTTCTACTCCATTTTATTCTCTTTATTAGTTTCTCATTCTCTGTTCTAGGCACTTATCTGACTTTCCTTTTCTACCTTTTTAAGATCAATCCTTATTTCTTCAATGTCCAGAATCTCTGCTTACTTAATATAAATATTTTAGGCTATCAGCTTCTTTCCACGTATCTTGGCACATCACACAAATTTTGATGAATTTTTTTCCTTTTAGATACAACCTCTTTAACATGTCCCTGCTTTCAGTCAGGAATCCATCCCAACTCAACTAATCTATTCTACGTATTCCTACAACACTGACATTTATAAAATGCAAACCTGACTGCATTGTTTCTGTTTAAATGGCTAGGAGCTGATATCAGGATCAGCTTTATTAGTTTAGGACAAACAGGCCTTATTCATCTGCGTGAAGTGGATCTCCCACCTTCACCCCCACTCTTATACAACCTTGGCCCAAGAACTGCACTGTGAAGGAGAACTTCCTATTTTGCTGGTGATTTCCATATCTGGACAGCCCAGCACAGCAGCCACTTGCCAAAAGAATGTGGTTAGTGAAGCAAAAGAAATTTAAATTTTACTTCATTTTAATTAATTTACATTTAAAAGGCCCCATGTGGCTTTGGCCACCTTGTTTAACAGAGCAGCTGTACTCAAAGAAGTCTGTCCTTCACAGAAACTCTTTAGTTCAGTGTGTAATCTGACTTAATGCCTTCTGTCTTACTCTGATGTAAATAAAAAACTATGTTATTTCCTGATTTCTACTAGAATACATAAATTAATGAAAACTGAATTGTTCAGAGACAACACACGTTATGGAGTATCAGTAAATTCAAGTCGACTAGGTAAAGAAAATCTTCTCAATCTAGAAAATTAAACTGTAGCATCAAGGAAGAAATTACTATAGGATGAATAAATTATTTTCTATATTTTCTGTATTTCTCTCCCACCTATACTGCATAGCAGAGCACTCAGAACACAAAATTATTTGCACATTTGTCAAATGAATGAATGCTAGGGTACAAGTCCTTACTCCCAGAAACTGAACACCTGTCACAAACCAGGCTTTAATGTCAGCATAAAAATCAGCCGTGGGGTGGATTCAGATGTAGAAATTTCTAGTTCATATTATCAATTCTCAAAGAAAGAATTACATTTTTACAAGACTCATAGCAATGGTTCTCAAATTCTTTGACTCATAGAACACTTTAAATTCTTAAAAACTAAAAACATTGCTGAAAGCCCTTAAAAGCTTTGCTTATGAGATTAATACTTGCACGTTTACTGTATTAGAAAGTAAACCTGAAAACTTTTAAAGAACAGGACTTCACAATCGCAGATTCCACTGGCCGTCAGAACCATAACATTACCACAGGTCATGATGCAGCCTCTGGAAAAAATCCAGTGTGCACTCACGAAAAACTGAGAGTGAAAAGGGCAAAGTGTTAGTGTTATTGTGAAGACAGTCTGACCTCACAGACATCTTGAAAGGGTCTTGAGACCCCCTGGGGCCCCTGGACTACTTGAGTTTGCCATTCTCAGGGAAGACAGGGCTCCGTGACATCTTCCCGGGAATAAGCACGAGGATGGGTCAGGGCGGCTAACTACTGAGAGGCAGCTACCTAGTCCATGTGCACACATAAAATCGGAGGTGTAGTTTTTAAATAATTTCTAAGCTCATAAAAAGGCAAAATGATCATTTTTAACATATTTGGAGATAGTATGCTACATTTCAATTTTAATTTTCTTCCTTGTTATAGTCGGTCTTGGTGAAATGGAGATAACACAAACCTCAAGGGTTCCCCCAACCCAGGAGGTGTGGTTGGGAGAAAAGGGGTGTTTAAAAATACCTAGAATGTTTTAAGCTCCAATTTATATTTTATCAAGTAACAGTAATAAAGTGCCTGATATATAGATGTCTGTTCATCCATTCACTTTCCAGATCAAATTCAAGTTTCCAAAGAAAGTTATTTATAAGAAGAGAAGTGAACACTGTTATCAAGAATTCAGCCCTGGCTGGTGTAGCTCAGTGGACTGAGCACCGGCCTTCAGACCAAAACGCGGTCAGTTCAATTCCCAGTCAGGGCACACTCCTAGGTTGCGGGCCAGGTCCCCCGCTGGGGGTGTGCAAGAGGCGACAAATCAATGATGTTTCTCTCCCTCTTTCTCTCTCCCCTACTCTCTAAAATATAATAAAACATGTTTTTAAAGAATTCTTGTAGGAGTTACATTATGATGTAAGGTTATGGGTGTAGAACTGAAATACAAAAATAGGGCCAGGAGAGATTAAATTTGAGGCTGTATGATTGACTAGACTGATTGTTAATTAGGTCAATTATCTAAGAGATAACAGAATTACTCCTTGGCTGATATAATTTGGTCATTGAAACAACCAAAGGAACTCTACTGCAAGTTAAGTGGTCAAAGAAACTCAGAAAGCCAAATCTCCTGCGGGCCATGAAACTTTTCCTTTTGAATATCTTAAGTCTTTTATTCTGGCCCAGGAGAAAATAAACCAGAAAGTCCCAAAACATTGAACACTGGCAATAGACTAAAATCAGCTAAGATTTCATACCGTAATTTTTAAAAACGATGTAAGAGTATATATTCTAAGAAAAAGTAATTTATATTAGTGAAATGTCTAAAGTAAGAACACTTAAAACTAGATCATCAGAGAACAAGGGAAACTACCACATGAGCCCTCGCAGTGAGCCAGAGGCCCTCCTTAACCTTCCTCTAGGGTGGTTGCTGTGATATAGGGAAGGTGGCCTCGGTGCTGTTACAGAAAATGGGAACCCCAGCTGATATTTCACAAGCATATAGAAAGATCTTCTGGATAGGTCTGTCCCATTTGTAAATTAAGCAGTCAATGTTCAAAATTGAGAGGAATATACACCTTTTTTCCTGTTCCAATTTAATTTTTGTTGTAATTTTTTTAGAGGAGCACAAATTTTTAAAAATTATAGTAGTATACATGGAATCACATTTTCCCTGCTTTACAGGACACTTCAAGGAATGGCTGTACAATTTTTCATCATATCGTTTACATAGAGAATAAATAGCTGAGGCCAATTTCACCGTCTCTAGCCTACGGATGAAAGAAACCTTAGTTCTCCAAAGGCAGACCCAGAGGCCACCATCTACATAGGCACATCGTGGGACACCTAGGACTCACCCCTAATTTCCTTTCTCACACAACCCTGTATTAACTCTGCCTTAGGGTCCTATTGCTATTATCTTCTAAACACATCTCACATCTTACCAGCACTGAGTCACCCCCTAAACATGCATGGGTATCAGCCACTGAGGGTCTTTGCGATTTCCCCACTTCTAACCCACACTCCACAGTGCTAACCAAAGTAATTTTAAATGCTAAAACTGCTCCTGTCATATCTTTGCCTAAAATCTTCAAGTGGTATTCTATCATCTTCAAGATAAAGTCTTCTAATTTCCAGAGCACAGTATAACCTTAAAAATCTGCCCCCCACATCTGTATGTAATTTCTTGCTTTCTCCCAAATGTGCTATGCTCCCTCATCTTCCTTCCTTCCAAAACTATTAACTAGGCAACATTTTATGTGTTTGGCATATATGAATGAACAAAACAAAGACTCTGTCTTTTTGGACCTTATGTTTTTATGGTAGGTAGATGGTTAACAGATGATAGATCATAGAAAGGCAACTAATAGGTAAGTAGGTAAATAATTAATATGTATCTAACAGATAGGTGATTGATATAGGTAGGTAAGTGTAGGGAGATCATAGATGGATGATAGATTATCAATAGAGATGTTTGATAGGGAGATAGACAGGCTCATAGATAGGAAATAGTAGACGGATAAGTGTTGGGGTTATGGCAGCAATGGACACAAATAAATGAGGGTGGGGAAGCGTAGAGATTGTGTCTACAGTTATATGGTGCTTTACCATTTTATTTGGGTGGTCAGAGAATACCTCACAAAGGCAGTCACACCTGAACAGAAACCTAATGATGTAAGGAAAATGACAGTGTACATATATCAGGAAAGAACATTCTAGGCAGAAGAACAGATAATGTAAAGGCCTTACAGCAGTCAGGTGCCCGAGTGCTCAAAAACCACCCAGGATACCAGTGCAGTTGCAGAGGAGAGAGAACATGGCAGAGGAGAAAGAGCGTGAAAGACGAGATCAAGGAGGAATGGAAGCCAGACCATGCACACGGCGGGGCCTTATGGGAATGTGATTCTTACTCTGAGAGCAGTGGGAGCTGTTGGGATGCTTGAGCAGAGGAGGGTTGCCAACTGACATGTGTTTAGGAACTCACAGTGCTGCGAACAGCCTCCTCAGAGACCACGCTACACAGTAACGTTTGCCCTTCAGTTCACCGGTCTGGTTCTTCCTTAGATTGTGAACTCCTAGGGAAGGGGGAGGCTGTATCTTATTTTCTCTGGAGCTCTCTAGGCACCAAGCAGATCTGGAAGAAAACTTCATCACACACCTTGGGAGCTGGATGCTCGGATGGAGCTCCAGGACCATGCTGGCCACTGGAGGGGCTGAGCTAGTCTTTGACCTCAGGCCTAGAGCCCAAAATTCAGCCACAGGGAAGGGGTGATCTCAACAACTGGGCAGAAAGGGTGACCAAGTGAGAGAGGAATCCAGGAATATGTAGAGAAAACAGGACAGGTAGTCTGGAGAGATGTCCCCAGGAAACAAAGCCACCAGGTCAGGAGCCTGTTGGAATTGCGCAGCCTGGATGGGGAGAGAGGGAGGAAGACCATGTGCTCACGTCCCGTGCGGAGCTCTCACTGGAAAAGGACTAATACTAACTGCAGCTTTTTCTTCACAGCCCCTCCACCTCACAGTGATGTGGGTGAGGAATTAATGGTGAGCTTGAGGTGGGCTGGACCCAGGTGAATCTAGTTTCCTTTGCAGAGGGTTATGTTGGCCATGTTTCTACTGACTAGTGAAAATAATCCCTGAAGTTGCCCTTGATTCTCGTCCTCAGCCCACACATTCCCAGAGTGCACTGCTCTCCCATATCTTCTCTTCCAACCTAAAAGATGGGAGGTGATGTGCACAGGTGAGCTGACACACACCTGAGGCCAAGGATTCTCTATCCATGCTGTATTAACCTCTCGCAGACTTCTACTCTCTGACCATGTCCTACCTACCCCCAAATAACTAGGAGGATTTGAGAAACACAGTGCACCTTATCAAAGCCCATATAAACATTGGGGTTTATCATCTCTACCCTCATTATCAGTAAAGACAGATAATGTGGGAAATAAACTTCCTGGGATTTAACTTCTACCTAAATTTTAAAAATTAACAGAAAGAGTTAAAGATTAGAAATGGATGCAAGATAAGAATCTTTGTGGTAAGAGGACAGATGACAGGGAAGACAGAGCTAGATTTGCATCCTATTTTGATGAGCTACTCACTGCAATACCATTAATAATCACATTCCTTCCTAAACTTCCATTTTCTCATCTATAAAGTGAAAATAAGAGCATGGGATTAGCTTCTGTGAGAACTGAAGATACTGATGATGGTAGCATGTGCCTTCATGTCTGGTCTACAGGTATGTCTACTGTATGTGGGACTCTGAGTCTCTGCATGTGTGTCTACATGTGTCTACTATATATGGGACTCTGTGTGTGTCTTTGATACGTGGGACTATGTGTGTACCTATGTGTGTGTCTACATGTGTATGCACACACACACAATACCAGCAGCAGTTATCAAGGTGAAGGAGGTAATGGGAAGGTTTCATAGCAAGCTGACAGCACAATTTACATGCCTCTTCCCTCCTAACTATCTAAAAGGGGCCTCTGAGGTGTCTAAATGGCTAAGATGGGTCTTGATACGTGCTGAGTGTTAAAACACCTTTGAAAAACAGAAGGTGGATTTGGGAACAAACTTCTGCCTTCATTCCATCCCCACGTATTGACCCAGGCATCAAGACCTCTTCAGAGGGGCTGAGAAAGCAGGAAGAGGAACAGTGAGGCTGTACTTGTCCTTTCCTAGTTTCTTAAGTCCTTTCTTCTTGCTTGTGAAGATAATGACTCCTGATGCCACAAAATCTCTGTCCTACCACTTCATTTCCTCTAGAAAGGAGAATAGGACCAGAAAGTCAGGCAGACAGCTCCTTAGAGGTAATGGTGGTGGTTTATAAGCCCACATTAATGGAAATATTCATGAAACATGGCCCTGCCCAACCCTGGTATGAACTGGCGGAGCTATTCCATTTGTCATAACCTCAGCTTCCTTTTCTGCAACATGAAACAGTAATAAGCACTTCACCCATTTGTTATAAAAACTAAGTGAGATGATGTCTGTGAAAGTACTTTGCCAACTATAAAGTGATATACAAATATTATAATATTTATAATATTATAATTCAGATCATTACCATCCGTGATCCACACGTGCCCTGAACTGGTGTCCCAGCAACAACACATATCGATAGTTTTCTTCCAAAAATTACAGTTAGGGAACTAGGTATCAACAACTTTAATCTAGATGTTGGGGTCGGGGGAAAGAATCTCTCAAAAAGCACTTAACATTGTAATCACAAAACAAGTTTTCTGATGCTAAGTTAATAAATAAATTCACGCTAGCCAAGCCCAGGTAATGGTTACAATAAAAAGGAATTACCGAGATGGCACTCTGTAGACAGCATCATAAAACGCAAAGGCAATAACATGGAATATACAAAGTTTTAAGGATTTTGATTCTTTTTTGAAAACTCTACTTAAGGAATTACTGAAGTTGAAAGAGGAGAAAAAAATTATACTAGTAACCAACATCACTAAAATGATAACCACACTGATACCTAAAAAAATGAAGTTTGGGTCATGAGAAGTTACTATTTTTTTAACTATTGAATTCTAAATGACAAACAACACTATCTTTAAAAATGTGAAAAGTGACTATCTACTGAATTTTAGTGTGTTTAGAGAGAACATTTGGGTTTGAGAGAGAATGTCATCACCTGTGGATCACACAATGAATCCCAAGAACATTCAAACACATGTACAGCCTCATGTACACAGAGCTGCTCCAGACATGTGCCCACTTGGCCATTTCACCACCAACATTACAGAGCAGGGTGTTAGTGACCTCACGTCCACACTGCAGTGCCTTACCTGACCGATAGCGCTCATCTCGTGACCCTGAGGACCTTCGGCGGTGATAGCGAGACGAAGAGGAAGGAGTAACTGGAGCTCGGCGCTCTGGCGGCAAAGCTTGATCCACCCCTGGGTCAAGGGAAATAGCAAAGTAAGGTGAGGCTTTACTTGGCGACTGGACTTAACTTACTTTAGGGAGCAAATCATTTGGCAGAATAAAGCCCTGCCTGACTCACTGCATCCCCACAGCTGAGCTAAAGCTCACACGGGAGTAGGCACGGGGGCCAGGACGTGGTGGAGGATGACCAGGAGAGGGAGAAGCATCCAAGGCTGGGCAAGAATTCCGTCCACACTACAGCTGTTAGAAACAGGCTCCTGAATATCACAAACCTCTAACACTTCCTGGGAAGAGATGCAAACTAAGGCACAAACAACATCTGAAATCTTTAGCGTTTGAATAAACAAAAAATAAAAGAGAAAGAAAATGGAGCCCAATGCACAGAATCAATTAATGATGTTCTTTATTTAACAAACATAAAGAAAGCTGTGAAAAAACACCTGAGAAAATGAAAAATTACATTTATCATTAAGTCAAAGATAACTTTAAAATAAATCTTATAGGATATTCTAACAATATAATTCAGATAACTAGGATTGGGCATAAGCTTCTATCTTTGTTCATTCAAAATTTCTAACTCTTTGGAATCTTACTCCATTTGAAGCTAAATAACTGAACAAATTGTATTTCAATGTGGCTTTGATGCATTACCAAAAATGTTAAGATGATTAAAAATGATTCAGTGTATACTGGCCAAACACTAACCTAGATCTGGCAATCACAACACCTTTCACACTTCAGAGCTAGAGCAGTAAAAGCACCGTCTAGAGAAAAGGAAGTATACTGTGGGAAAATGTAATCATTACAGTTCAGATATGAAGAAATTCTGGGCACTGGCCATTAAGCATTAATTGCTACTTTCTCAGAAAAGGACCAGTAATACTGGACAGAAAGCACCCCGGAGACAGCAATTTTAACAAACCAGTGTGTAGTCCCTGGTTTTCCATGGCGGCTCCAGGACAGTCATCTGTCCCTGAGCTTAATATTCCTCTAATGGTGATGTCTGCACCTCAATTTCTGATGGTGTGTTTGTGGGTCCACACAGGAGGTCAGCTAGATTAGAACTGTGAGGAAGACGCCTAGGCCACAGCCATACGTTAGGTCTGTAAATTCTGCATGTGGCAAGCATGCCGACATCGTTAATTAATAGTTCTTGATGACTGGAATATTCACAGCTACCCAACTTCTTCCAGTTACTATCACCAAACAATCATTTAAAATGATCTTTTCCAAAACCACTTAATTTTTTTTTATCAAAAAGATGCACAGAATTTATCAAATGTACAGAATTTTTAAATGATCCCTTTAAAAATTACTCTGTATTTTTATGAAACAGATGCATAAAAATCAAAGAGTACTATTAAATTTTGTGATAAAAATAGTTTCCTTGTATTTACATTGGCATTTATACATATGGATTCATAATTGTACTTCACGGTCCATTTCGGACAACGCACAGACTTCTCCCGTACATCACACCGTGCCATCATCAAATCATTACTGGGATGATGAGTTGGTAGTATTCTATGAACACCTTCCTATTTTACATTCTTTTTTGTTATTCTTCAGTTAATATCTGTCTCTTTTTGTTACATTAACTTGGTTTTCGATGTACCCATTGCTAATCCTTTCAAAAGTACCCAAAAGCACTGACAAACTCTTCCAGGTTCCTTGCTCCCCTGTGGTCAAACCCTGACGATCTGGTGACAATGTTTCAGCTCAATTTTCTTTTCTTTGAAGACCTCCCTCCTGGAATGCCCTCCGGCTCCCATCTGGTCTGCTTGGCCCAGGCTTGCTGTACAACTGCCATGTTCCAAGTCAGAATTCTAAGCAAAATTATCTGTAACTCTGAAAATTTATTTGTACAAATATATTTGAAAATTATTTGCATTCATTGCCTTTTATGGCAATTACTGTTGCTGAGATGTTAAGTGTCATTCTGAAGTTATAATCATTACGTAAAACCTGTTTGTTTTTCTCTCTTCTGTCAACTTCTACAATTTCTTCTTTATCACCATCAAAGGAGTTGCAAGTAGTGTGTTCTTCCTGTGGCAGTGGCATCACCAGGTCTGTTCCCAGCAGGTCTTTTATCTGGGCTGTTCCATCTGCCCAAAGCTGAGGCCTGTGGTCTCCCGTCTTGTGGCCAAACACAGGAACGTTCATCATTCGGGGCTGGACTGTGCTTTCCCTCCAGAACGCAAGCTCTGATTTAGCACCTCGGGGGTCAGTACTGCTTGGTGTCCCTAAACCTGGAGGCTCCTAGTCCATTTTTCCAGAGAACAAACCTCTCTGGGGAGTAGAGAAGATGTGGATCACCTGCTTCCTATATGCCATGCTTCCCCCGATCTGAGGTTTCATCAACACCTTCATCTGCTTTCCGCCCCCCACCCCATGCCGGGCTGATCAAGGTGTCTTCCACATCACGGAAACCTGTCACCGTTTCTTCCCTTCTCCTGTCCTGTGGCTTTGCACTTTAACTGGTTGCTGACACCTTAGTGCAGTTCTGGAAAGAATAGCTAAATGGCCAGTTTGAAGCGGCCAAAATCACACAGTGACAGATTCATATATACATTTAATATTTTGTTTTCATTCTCAGCAGTGCTATCTTCCCCATTTATTCAAACATGCTTCCTGGGACTACCTTCAACCTTGACCCCTTCTAGGCCTCTAGGTGGCTGTGTACATGCTCTGAGACATGCACAAGTCCTGACACTCACGTATTCAGACCAGCAATAGGACTAGCCTATGCGTGGACCCTACACAGCTGTTCTCAGATCACTAATATGCAGCAAACACACCAACACTTATTCTCATAGGCTGGAATACAGAGTTTAAAAAACACAGTTTAAAAAAGAAATAAATAAATTTGATGAAAGGACATTAGCTTTAACAGGTTACCAGCAATGGGACATTAAAAGAAACTAAGTATTGGTGTGTATATTTTCATTATTAATTTTTATCTGACTTCATTGTGAATGAAATTTGAGGTGGCTTAAAGGTACGTTCTAACAACAAAAAGCCAACAGTCAAATATGCAACTCCAAAGGAGAATTCAACCTGTCACCACGGGAGGACCCAGGCACAGTAACACAGGGGTCCTTCTGCTTATCTATCATAAGGATTTGACCGAATGCCGCTGCTAAAACGGGTGTCTTCTTGGTAACACTTAACACACGAATAATTAGTAAAACACGATTGTAGCTCAGAATTCAGCACGGTTGGGGTCTCATGTTCATACCACGATTGAGAAGTACCTCTCAGAAAAGCTGCAGGCCGACCAGACTGTCTAAACAGACACAAGCCAAGAGGGGTCCCCGGGAAGGTGAGGTGTCCCGAGGGAGGTGGGGTAACTGTCCCAAAAACATGGGAAGTTAGGGGGACAAAGATTAGTTGCCTTCAGAGGACAACGTGACAAAAATCAAGACCAGACCCTTTCTCCCGCATTGAAAGAGCACTCAGTGTGGGCACGGGCCTAGCTTCAGATCCCATTTGAATAGAGGGAAACAGCACAACGACCACATCATGCTCTGGGGAACGGACGTCCCGGCCGGCTGCTGTCACCATCTGTGACCCAGGGCCTCAGTTATCTTTCTACAGAACGAATAAGAGCTGCAAACGCTGTCTTGCACTAGTCTAAGCACTTCACATCTATGCATTTGTTTCATTTAACACAACCACGTGAGATCCGTGCTGTTGCCTGTGCCATCTTCCTGATGAGGAAACACATGCCCAGAACTGGGGTTTGAACTCAGTCACTGTCACTCTTTAGCAGCATTTAAATGCTCCTAACGGCCCTTTCTTTGAGATGGGCATCCCCTCCCAGAGCTCCTAGGTACCCGGGTGTCAGAGCGACAAGGCCCCAACCCCAGAGGAGGCCTGGTACTTGGGACAGATGCCATGTGTTCGGTGCTACACTCTCAGTGCAGCAAGTACTTGTTACGTGAGCAAAATCTAGTTGGTCCCTTCATGCCACAAACAAGTATTTTTGTGACCTCATTGCAAAACTATTTGTTCAATAGCCATCTTATGAGGAATGATGGAAACTGGCACAATTTCATTGTTGCCCAGGAGTGAACTCAGAGTAGCTGGGAGCTGTCACCTGACACAAGGTGTGTCCATCAGATCCTTAACTGGGACAGTGGCAGGATGAGGTCACCTCTGTCTTACTATCTGTCCCCCACCCCAGCCGAACACTTCCCCTAACCCACAGGACAGGCTCAGAAAACACTACTGAACCAGTAAGTAATATTTTCAAGGTTAGCACAGAGGCTGCAGTGCCTCAATTTAAATATGACAATGTCAGTGAGACTTTTGTTTTTCCTCTAGAATTAAAATGGGACCATAAAAAGTATTCCAAATCAGAGGAAGGGGACTCAAGGAGCACGGAGAAAAGAGGAAACAGAAGGACAGCACAGGGAAGGAGTGACACACCCCATCCCTCTGCTGGGCTCCCTCCTGCGCAGGACAGCCAACTTCTAGCAGGGGCGTCCTACCTCTCCTGTCCTCCAACATCCACCCCCCCGATGAGCCCTCTCCTCCCTACTCTATACCTCATCCCCGAGGCCAGAAAAGCCATCAGGCCTAGTGCTAGGCCTGCCTAGAGCCTTCACAGTCAGAGGGCACCTGCTGCTCCTTCACTACTTCCCAGGCTCCCACAGCATGCCCCGCCCCCGCCCTCTGCTCCCACTTCAAACCACGCAGTGCTCTGCCCGTCTCATTTCCCTCTAACTTGTCAACCAGAAAACAAAGCCTAGACTCTTTCACCTGAACCTCAGTCTCCCCCCCAGCGTCATATCTACCCGTCACTCAGCCACGTCACCCACATTCCCAGGTTCTGTGCACGCAGACCTCCAGGTTCCAGTCCAGCAGAAACAGTCGCTGCTGCCGAGTTCTGACCTGCCCTGTCACTCTCTCTCCTCTAAACGCTCTTTCCCTTGAGACGTGAAAATCTTGTTCAAGCCCAAAGGGAGAGAAAGCAGAGAAATAAGCCACTTTTTATTAGAACTTCAATCAGTTACTTCCAACACATGATTGAGAGAGGATCTCCCCAAAGAAAATTACTAACACCATAGTCCTGTCCCTAAACAAATCATCAGTTTCAGGTTATTGAAAAAACAGAGTCCCTTTAGTAATTATGAAAAACTAGACACCAGAAATCACAGTAATCACCACACTGTCCTAAGGACAAGGGGACAGTCATTGCTGCTCTGACACAGTGCTGGGCACAGGCCAGGAGACCTGCAGTACAGACTTGCGGTTACTTGGGATGTTAAATGTTCTGGAGAAAGTCAGGATTTCTCAATTCAGATAGTGAGAGAACACACTGAAAATCTCGGTTTCTCAGCATTCTTTTTTTTCAAGATTTTATTCATTTATTTTCCAAGAGAGGGGAAGGGAAGGAGAAAGAGAGGGAGAGAAACATCAATGTGTGGTTGCCTCTCTCACGCCACCTACTACTAGTGAGACCTGGCCCGCAACCCAGACCTGTGCCCTGACTGGGAAGCAAATCAGTGACACTTCGGTTCTTAGGCCAACGCTCAATTCACTCAGCCACACCAGCCAGGGCAGCATATTTTTTAAAGAAATCATGAAGGGTAAGTGGACGATAATGTGAATGAGAATGCATGTGGGATTTAACACTCGAAGAATTGCATCCAAATTCTGGTCTGTTCTCACTAAGCATGGAACTGGACACACCACGCGGCCTCTAAATGTTGGGTCCCATGATGCTGTGGGCACAGATGTGGACATGATCCCAAGGCCCTTGGGAAAACTCGAGCATCTCCTGGCTGCTTCCCCTCCTTGTAGTGTTCACAGAGCCTCCCAGGCTACCTGGACTTTAGAAGTTGGTGAAGCTGCTGAAGACTTTTCCATGTTTCAAGTCTGTACAAAAGTGATTTCTAAACTGTCCCCTTCTCTCTTAGTACCTGATTACACTCTTCCTCAGAGGCACTTACTTGTAAACCAGGTGAACTCGAACACTTTGCCAGACACAAATACTACGACTCCTGTGCATGCTGATTAAGAATTCACCACGTCTGCTTTGTGTTGGCGCAGAGGACAACACTGCAAAACAGAACTTTCACTCTGGGGAGCCTGTGCCCCAACCATGCTAGCCTAATTCTTCATCACTGTCATTGTTGCTTCTGTCTTGCCCTTCATTAACACAAATCTTTGCCATAAACCAGTACAAATTTGCTAACCACATTTCCATTAAAACATATTAATTTGATCACCAACTCACGACCTGGAAACATGTAGAAGGCCTGGAGCTTGAGAAAGTTTGACAAGAGCCCTCCATATGTTGTGTGTTTGTGCCCGATCCTACTGTCAACGCTGGGTCTTCACTTGTCAGGGAGAGTACGTTTAGGAGGAAGTGAGTGTCTGTGGTCAGGCTCGAGGTGTCAAGTTTCTGCATCTTTCTTACAGCTCACAGGTAGGAGCCGGTTCCAAAGTGGGCACTGTTCTCACTGAACAATGGATGCTAGCCCCAAAAGCCAGAGGCCTCACACGGAAACAGCCTAGATGTACTCCCTTTAACTACTGACATTGGGGGTGAGGACCCTGACTGGTTAAATGTCACAAAAAATTACAGAACGTTCACACGATCAAATCGTAGCTGCCTGTGATAAAAGAAGACTACTTCTTAGCCCACTGACAGCAGCAAACTGTGTGTCAGGATCACGACTGCTGTGTACCTGGGATGCGGGTATTTACTTTTAGCTGAGGAAGGCTCACTTCCAGCAGGAATTCAATCTGGGGAAAATTCATGCTGAGCCACAGACAGGCAACACCAATTAAAAAACTTGCATTTCTCCTGTTCTGGAACTTAACCTTGTATCTTACACCCCAGCCACCATGAAAAAATGGCAGAGAGTAACTCCTGGATCACACCCCACCCCCACACCTCCAGGACAGGCCATGTGACCCCTGATGCCCAGGTCAGGATGAGCAAATACGACGTCTATGCCCAGGGAGATTGTGGACCTGGCGGCAGAATGAAAATAGGGACCAAATTGCACCTTGCATCAGAGAAGCTCAGTGCTGTTAACCTAATGTGAAGGGTCAGGTGGACTGACCACAGCCCAGGAAGGTGTCAATGCAGCCAGCTTCACTTCCTGAAGAGTACAGAACACAATGGCATATGTCTTGTGTTTATACCCTTAAACACAAGGTGACAAAGTTCTTCATGTCATATGAGACCAAAGTGCAAAATTCACAAACACTGAATTTGCTGATGACAGGCCACTTCCTCTTCACATCCCAGCTAGAGAACCTGCGGCTAGGGTTGGAGGCAGCTCCCTCAGGTCCCCTCATAGGAACAGGATTACAAAGGACAGGGGATCCTCAGTAACAGCACTGAACACTGGGATTTCTCGGTCTGAACTCCAAAATTAGTTAAGAAAATAAAATTCAGCTGATTGAACATGCAGAGGTCCAAAATCATATTACCCTTTAACCTTCCACATATGGAAACAGTGATCAGCACCTGATGTACCATTTGCCATTTAAATTTATCCAAATGAGAAATCAAAATAAAACCGTGATTTCAGAGAGGAGCTGTCTGAGGCAGTAAAGGTCCATCTGCTCATGTGTTTGGGGCATCCACCCCCTTGGACCAGCTCTCTATGCTCCCTTGTTCCCTCAGTCAGGTAAGCACACCTGCCTCGCTACTCACTGGGGGACATGCAGTGAGGGGATTGCTCAGGCAGTAACTCCCATTACCCACAGTTGTGCAGGGGCCTGGGCTCTACCAGCTCGTCTGTCAGGTGCAGACATAGTTCCAGGTTCATCTATCTAGTTCATCCTTCAGCAAATGTCTGCTGAATGCCCACTGCTGTGGAAAGGAGATGAGGGTCCTACTGCAGGATGGGATGGGGAGGAATCACCAAGTATTCAGGCACAGCCAACCACCTACAACACTGTCAGTGCTTCAGAAGTGGGGTGTCATGGAGATTGGGACTGGACGGCCTGTCCTACCCTGAGGGACCACGAAGGAATCCGTGTAGAAGCAACACTTGAACTGAGGGTTAAATGCTGCAGGTGCAAGCAGAGGGCGCAGCATGTGCAGAAGGGCTCAAATGAACATCAGAGAGCATGAAGGTTTGAAGAGCTGAGAAAAGGCCAGGCCCTCCAACACGCCTGAGCTTTGACTCCATGCAGAGCCAACTGCCATCTGCAGCAGAAACAAAGGCAGACAAATCTACCCTGACCAGGCTACCTCTTCTCTAAGGCTGCTCCCGTGAATCCCACAGCCGATTCCGAGGGGACAGGAAGGACAGAGACAGACTTGCCCTCCAGTCACCTTACCCAAATCGCCAACATTGTCACAACTACTTGGTCACGGAAAATTCTTGTAACTAGGGACAAAGCCGTCTGGCTGTTGAAATAAACTCACGCTGGGCCTAAGGAAGACCAAATGTACATAAATCACTCACCACTGAGGAGCATTTGACGGACAATCGTGTAGAAAGCTGAATCTAGCTAATACACATGTTACAAGAAAGGGGGATTCTGGTTGGGCAAGGAAAGTTTCACTGTTTATGGTAACACTGGCATTTTACTACTTCACACCAGGGCCCTGTCCTGAAAACAGTGAAGACTCAATTGTAAAATTCGCCACTGTGTGAAGATAGTCCTGAAAGAAGTTTTAATTTCTCTTTTCACAAGTTGTATCAGATTTAGAGAAAATATGATTTTGAAAAAGACACCACATAGCCAAAAACTGTAACAGAACTCATACCAAAAGAGTGATTGTCCTAAATAATATTCTCTTATTTTAAAAGATTTTATTTATTTTTAGAGAGAGGGAAAGTGAGGGAAAGTGAGAGGGAGAAACAAGGATATGCGAGGGAATCATAGATTCATTACCTCTCTCACGCCACCTACCGGGGACCCGGCCCATGACCCAGGCAGGTGCCCTGACTGGGAATTGTGCCACCATCCTTTCGGTTTGTGGAACGACGTCCAAGCCACCGAGCTACACCAGTCAGGGCCTAAATCATATTTTCTTTTTGAAAATAATTTCCAATATATTCTTTCTGGCCCTTTCCATATATACATATGTGTGTATATATATATATATATATATATAATTTTCACTTTCTTTCCAGATTTTGGCATAACTTTTCTCATCTAGATTTAGGTAAGCATTCAACATCACGCTCATTGATGCACTATGTCTTCCAGGAGAGCCCAAGTCACACAAGATATTCCATGACAGTCACTCACTTCTGGGCAGGAAACCAGGAAACAACCTGTTCCTGAGCACCTTCCCTGGGACGGGCTTGGTAGCTCCGACGTGAGCTACTGATTTTTGCCGAATGCCTGAACAGGCTGTTCAAATTCATAGTCATGTGTCCCAAAAAACAATGTGGAAATAATTTTAGAATACTTTCTGGAGAAGTCTTAGAATTTTCTCCAAAAAAAAAAAAAAAAAATTATGTAAAAGAAAAACGAAAAGTTAATCAAAACATAAACCTCTTCCAGGAAAGTGTAGGAGAGGTTAGGGCAACTGAAACAGAAAACATGACATTCTGCACAATGACCCTAAAGCAAAAGAATTATTTCTAAGACTGAGCATGAAGGAATTCCCTGATTTAGAACCACTGGCTCTCCTCACTGCTTCCCAGAGACAAAGTTTTGCGTGAGTGCTCACCCAGGGTAACTTCTCAAAAACAAAGATTATCAATAAAAATGCAAAACTCTCGATCGATCCTGAAATCCTGAACCAAGCCATCTCCTTCCCAGTGGGAATGGGGTGGCCCATGAGATCCACAGACCAGCGTCCCCAGGCAGGCTCTCTCTTCCTCACAATTCAACCAGGTGGGTGAGACTTGGGTAGTAGTGAAAGAACCTCACAGCGGATGCTCGACTCCGCCACCCACTCACCAAACCTCCATTCTTCCCGCAAGCACATTTATTGTATCTGTCAGCAAGTGGCTCAGAGGGGACCAAAATAAACCACGGTGGGGCGACCAGGCTGGGTGCCACTTTAGAGGTCCTGGGGGCAAATTACAACATTAAATTTTCTCTCTTTATCATTTGTGTGTGATGTTCAAACAATGCCTTTTATTTGAGGTAAAACCTTGAAGATAAGCCAAACACTTACAAATGCTTATTTCCTTATTTTACTAAAAGGTGTGCTGAACTCACATTTTTGGGCTTCGTGTATTCAAAATATTATGCACTGACATAATTTTGTCCTCCAAGGATCACTACCTCTAAGAATATCCTCTGTGAGTAATCAGTTTCACTTTTCAATCAAGTCCCGTAGTACCACTGTCCCGTGGGGGAGGGGAGTTAAGGGCTGTATCTCACACTCCCTTCAGCACATCTCAGAGGCCAGGACCTACTAGTTCTTCCTTCACTGACGGGTCTGGCTATGAGACAAAGGTCAGCAGAAGACCAACGATTTTAAAAAGAATTGGCATTTGACACGCATTCTTCTTTCTCAAGTGTTTTGTAAGCAGTGTCCGACTGGGAACATCAGGTCGTTGAAACAGCATATTCTATTCTAATGGAACACTCTCAGAATTGGCCCAAGTCGGTGGGATGGTCATGGTTTCGGGGTCTGTGACAGCTCTGTGACCAAGGAGCACCATGGCCACCAAAAACTCATGTGACCTCATCTGGAGAACGCGGGCTCAGACATGGGGCCCCTTAGTGTCCCCCCAAAGCTAAGCCCTGCACTTCTGTTTACAATGGCGCTGGGTGATGGCCATTTCAAATGTTTCCCTGCCGTGGGTCTCTCTCTCTCTGTCTCAGAAAAGTGCGCTCACCGAAACGAAAGTAAAACAGAGGCCGGTTTCCCGCGGTGCTGGCCACCCGCTCCCTGCCAGCGGCTTCTCTGATGTCACACACCCCGATGTGGCCGGAGTGTGGCGTTCTCCTCGGGGCGCCTTCACTGTGCTGCAGTCTACACCGGGCCACCGCAGCTCCGTTCGCTGCTGTAACAAGTCGAAAAAAAACTAATTAATTCAAACTTTAGTTTTTTTTTAATTTGTTACAGCACTGAGCAGAGCTGCCGACCCCACGCAAAGGGACCACGCAACATGGGAGCCACCCTGAGCGCCCAGCCCACACAGCCGGCCACACTCTTGGCACCACAGCTGGAGAACCATCTTCTGGGAACTGCTTCTGCTTCACTCTTGTTTGGTAAGGCACAGAAATGAGAACCCGACAATGTCAAAAGCCTACAGTCAGCCTGTCAGCCTTCCTCCAAGATGTGGAGGGGCCGCCTACCAAAAGGGACTCGCAATAACGGGCCACTGGTCGTCACCAGGCAGTACTGTTAGAGGACAAGAGAAAGGGGGAGACCACTGTCTACTCACCTGCCCACACATGCTCCTAAAGCCTTTCATATGTGGGCATCAGCCAACCAAAAACCTATTTTTTTAATTCACTCAGATAGAACAGGGCTTCTTCCTTTTAAAAGCCAGAAAACAGGAAATCAAGCCTATTGGCTAAGTCAGGCTACACAACAGGTCCATCTTTATGGTGACTCTCTTAAGAATCAAGGAAAGAGTGGAGAAGGATAGCGGGGACACGTGGTGATGGACGGAGACTTGACTTGGGGTGGTGAACATACACCACAGCGTACAGATGACATGTTGTGGAACTGCGCACCTGACACCATATAATTTTGTTAACCAGTCACCCCAATACATTCAATAAAAAGGAAAAAAAGAATCAAGGAAAGAAAGAAAACACACAAAATCAAAACAAAGATACAATCACAGCAGAAACTAAACACGCAAATTAAGTTTCCTGTAACATAAGCTTCAGGAAATGCACCTAATCATGCTAACAGAGCATTACTGGGTGTGTCACAGCCTAGAGATCAGGAGGGACAGAGCTGGGGATCTGTCCATTAAATGCACCTGCTTAACCCTTCTCCAGCAGAAGCACCTGAGCTGCTGTAAAACCTGGTTTTAACAGTGAAAACTGTAGAGTTCAGGCAGCACCTTCCCTCCTGGAGTACAGCATTACCTGCACTAGCTTTATGTCATTCCCAAAGCCTAGCCACCTCAAGGTCACCCTCAAACCAAACTGAGCTTCAGTAGAACTGAAGTGTAAGAGCTCCAGCCTGGCATCATTTTCTGTTTCTGGAAATGGACAGAACCTGGCTCAAGTGCAAAGAGATTCTACCAACCTGGACATCGAGTGAAACAGATTTCGTACTTTTAGAAGAATCCATAATGTTTTGTAATCACGTTTCAGAGCAAAACCATCCTTTATGATTTCATCATCCCAGGCAGGATATTATATCATTTTCTAGGTTTCTAGATTTGGCCTGACCCCCCAATGACTTCAACTGGCTTAATTTAAACTATAAGCATTTTGAAGTAATCAACCATATTACTGTCCCCTCTAGATGAAATACTTATTAAATATATTAGGCACACTTGTAAAATACCCTGTGTGTATTCTACGTTCACAAAACAGACATGTAGTCCTACGAAAAACATAAATGTGACATGAGTGCCATGTCAGAAGCATGATCTTCGTGCAAATCAGAGACTAAAGAGGGATCCATGCTCATTTCCTTCACTTGCGTGTTGCAGTTAACTCTTTAAACTACAGGACAGACCATCAGAGTTTACGTACTTGGAGGCTGGGGCAGGTAGGCACCAATTAATTTCGACCTCTTCTTTTCATACCCTTTTTGTGTGATGTCACCTACAAGAGAAGGAAAGAAAGATTCAGAATGGCCTCCAAAGGTGGAGCTGATCTCTCAGTACAATCGAAGAAGACATACATGCACAACGGTGTTTTCCGTGTGCCTTACACTTAACAATTTAAAAAGAGAACACTTTAGTCATTCGCCTTGACTTTTCCCTTTGCCCTCAAACAAACAAAACTGCTTGCCCAGCCCTCCTCTCAAGATTTGGGCTCTGATGGGACCCAGAATTAGATTCTTGCCATCTCACTCACATCTGCCAGAGCAGGAAACCTCCCCAGTCTGCCTGGCTCTCATTACCCTAATCAACCATGATCGTGCAGGTCTGCACCGGGGACAGCTGCCTGAAACCACCACTGATTATAACCTTCTTCCATTAATGAGATTTTTTTTCTAATCAGGTATGTTGGTCCCAAGGACTTTAAACTGCTAGGATATTTTTTAAAATAAGTGACTTAGACCTAATGGAACATTACATAAAACAAAGCTAAAGAACATGGGACCTATGGAAATCCAAAATATGAGATAAAGATACTTATCAGTAAGACAGGAATGAAAATGTTACCGCCACAGTTTCACATACAGAAGAGCAGGAGCCATCAGCACACGCTGACACTCTTCCTAAGTGCTGAGGACGTGGGACAAAACAACCTTCGTGGTATGTAACAGCCTTTCCCAATATAAGTGCTAATGCACACAAAACACTGATTTTTCCCTTGAATTTTTTAGAATCTGCTAATTTTTCCCTAATATTCTAATCAAACCATCATGCCCAGAAGAGCCAAAAACCTGGGCATGAATAAAAACACAGCAGGCAAATGACAAGTTATTATGGGCCATACACAAAGTGGTGAATTTGCTTTCTCTAGTGAGATACGCTCACTAAACTCGATCGGACCATAAAATGCCCTCAGTGTTTAATGAATGACTTGTAACTCACAGCTCACTGTAGTCCTGCCCGCCCCATGAAACACACGACTCATTTTTAAACACGAGGCTGTAAATAACAGAAAGATATAGAAAACGCATCCTGTTCTCAGCCGATGAGCATTTTTGATGCCACACCTAGGAGAGTGGCCACTGTAGGTCGGCTGATCAGACTAAAGTGAAACGTGGCCCCCATCCGAGATCTGCCACGCTCTGCACCTGTTCCCGTTCACCACTCAGTGCTGGGGCTCATCGGTCCTTTTTGGAAAGAGCCCATCAAGTATTCCATTTTTTAAAAACATCTAAAATGTCAACACCCTGAATACCCACACGCATGTGCACACTCTGGAATAGCTTTGTGGTTGATCAGGACAAGGCAGTGAGCAAGCCCATGGAGACGCTGGCGGAGGGGCTCTCCCCCTTTACCCTCCCCCCTTCAGATTTCTCTCTAACCCAGCCATTTTCAGCCAGCGTGCCACAGAAATTTTTAAAACAGGCAATATCTGACTATTCAGTCAGGGGCACCGACCTTTTTTCCCTTAGATCGTGAAATTAAAAAAAAAAAGAAAACAGCCAACATGACAATAGTCGCTGGTATGACTGAATCAAAATTACACCTATCTTTTTTGTCAGATCGGCAAAAATATACTTTTTGGTGTGCCACAGAATTTTGGTAATTAGTTTATGTGTGCCACGAGATGAAAAAGGTTGAAAATTGCTGCTCTCACTGACTGCTCTTCGTGTAACCTCGCAAGAAAGAGGCAAATACCTGGCTTTGAGAAAACATGATAAAATAACCTGCAGAAAGAGGCACTTTCTGCTCTTTGACAGCAAAGCAGGAACAGCCTCCCAGGAGGTCCACCCTCTCAGCTCCCTGGGGACCCCTGAGCAGGCAGCTGCCCCTCCTCCCCAGCATTCTCACTGTCCTTCACCATGTGTTCTCCCTTGACCAGTCTCTGGAAATAACAAAACCACCAGGAAGCTGGCTCCCATGCTAATTGTACTCTCCCTTAACCCACTTTGGCTTCAGCTCAGCATTTTACAAATTCAAAACCAGTCAGCTTTTGCAACCCAGGGGGACACTTGGACGAAACAAAAGCAGGGGCCAAGAAAAGGAACATGGCAGCGACAGTGTCAGGGGAGCCGGCATCCACTAGCACATAGTGGCTTCCCAAGAAGCTCCCTGTGCACTAGGTAGACACCTGCTGTTTGCCAGGGTGCCCATTCCCAAGCAATTCCACGGGCCATTCAGCATTTGTCAACTCACAGCATCTTTGCTGGTACACTAAAAACTCAGCTCAAGTTTTAAAAACCTCTCAGGTGAACATTTAAGTATAAGGGGGGTTCACAGGAAACTTACTTCAAACTCTGTCTTTGAATTCTTACTTTGAAAACCTCCAATTTTTAAGACCTTAAACATGAAGGAAAATAAGCACTGTCCCCAAGAAATCATGACTCCTCTTAAAGGGGAAGGTGTCAGAGTGGCCCTCTCCTACAGGTCCTAAATACTCTCTTTTAAGCCTTGTAATGACTGAGTTTAGGGTAAGAAACTGAGGCACAACAGTACTTATGTTTCTCACTCAGAGCTCCAGATCTAAAAAAAAAACAAAGCTTGTCTAAATCTAATACTTTCCCCATTGAAATCCCACTTAGAATCTGCCACTTCAGCTAACACCAATGTGGTCAGCATTCTCTGGATGTCCTGCACGGCTCCAGCCACCCAGGACATCCTGCTCTCAGGGACAACCTTGCATCCACTGCCTGCTGGCACCCTCCAAAGCCTGGCCCAGCTCAGCCACACCCCAACATCAGGGCTCCTGCTGCACAGTATTTTGTACAAGTCACAGCACCGCTCTCCCCATGAGGCCTTGGTGGCTACCAATGGTTTATTTTGGTTACAAAATAAACGAGTGTCTCTCATCCTCAAAACCAGGTTGTGATGCCTTCATGGGTCAGTGTCCTCCAGGCCGAGTCCTGACCCCTGATGTTTCACAAGTCAGGACTGCGTGTTGATGGGTTTAATCACACAAGTGAGCAGCAGACAAAAGTGTCAGAGTGACTTCAATAAATGACTGGACAGGGGCTGCATTTGTAATCGCAGTAGACACAGGGTGACTGTTTAACTGCTTAGTGACCATGAGGTAAAGGGCAGAGGGGAAAGTGGATAACAATTCCATTATTAAAGTGTGTAATACAACAGCTTGACTTGTGTGATACCCAGAAGGACCCAGCATCTGTGGCAAAGGGCCAGGTTCACTGAGGTCCCTAGGTGTCAGGGCTAAACATGCCCTTGCTACACACTGTCTTTCTCAGGGACAAAGTCCAGGCATTTTTAACTCTGGAACCACTTTAGCATCTGGTAGTCAGAGATCCAACAGACTGTCAGACAAACTCACTGCAAATTGTGGAAGCAAACGTTCTAGGAGAGGCACTGATGCCCGTAGTTCTGAAGCAACCCGTGAGGTTTTTGTGCTAATGCAATACAGATAGATAAGAGAGATAGCGGATAGCCATGGTGAGATGACAGGTAAATAACAGGTGATTGATACAAAGAATAGATGACATATAGATAGGTGATGGGTAAACAATAGGTAGATATAGATAGGTAAGATATAGATAGATAATAGATAATGGATAGATAATTAGACAGAAGTTGGCTGGCTTCTCACATAATTCTGTCCACTCAGAATGCCTCCCTGGATTCTGTCCAAGGTTGACCTACACCCAATGCCATGATATCCCCTGGTTCCGCCATCACTTTGCATCAGTTCAGGCTGAAAGATCAATTGGCTACACCTCCTCTTTCCTCACCTTAAATCTGTAACAAACACAGTCTTCAGCATAAAACTGGAAATTCGAGGTGGAAAGGCTACTAAAGAGGACCCACTGCTCCATGTCACATCTCTAAGCAAGGTTTCATTTGACATCTATCATCCTACAAGGAGCAGCCTATGGTTTACAGCAGGTTAATTAGTATTTTCTGAGCCTGGCGCTAAAAGATCATCATCAATGAGAGGTACAGCTTGTCCCCAGCCATGATGCATTTACAGAATTTTGTTCCTTGAAAAGTAGCTACTAGAAGGCATAAACCACAGGATCCATGCTTGATCACGCTCCATATAAAAGTCCAAAGAGCATATTTTCCATGCTTGAATACTCAAGACACTCATTTAACTCCATTTTCATTTTTATTTATTTTTTTATTTTAGAGAGAGGGGGAGGAGGGAGAAAAAGGGAGAGAAACATCGATCGGCTGCCTTCCATACATGCCCCAACTGGGGACCGAATCAGCAACCCAGCATGTGACCTGACCAGGAATTGAACCTGCAACCTTTCAGTTTGCGAGGTGATGCCCAACCAACTGAGCCACACGGGCCGGGGCTCCCTTTCATTTTAGTAACAAGAAGGTATAACAGAAAAGTAAATAAAAAAAAACACTGGTAATCCCAGTGAGGAGAAAATTAAAGTGATCTTTGAAGCACTTTCCACTTACGAAAAATGTAATTTGTTATCCTTAAAAAAGTCTCACAAGACTTTAAAGTCCAGCAGTGGAAATAAAGTTGTCATGTGTTCTGTTTACAAAGACAGAATTACAGACTAGTCATGAATTTAAAATGAAAATGCAAGTAAAGCAAGACCACCAGTAAACGGTTAAATCACACTCTGAGGCAGAAAAGATCATTCTTATTTCCCTCCCCAAATGGAATTCTTTTCTGTGTCTACACTGCAGATCAGAGCTTCAGAGGAAAGCCCGAGTCTGAGAAAAGTGAGGGGAAAGCCAGGCCCGTGCACACCAGAGTGAAAGTAACACTGCGGCTCCCCTGTTTTACTGTGTGAGCCACACTCTGCCCAACTCAGCCCAGTGAGGTTTGTGCCGAGCCACCAGACCTGCACTCCGGCCAGGACAGGAAAACCAGAGCCCTGTGTTCTCCAGGCAGCAGAGCGTGCCTGCCCATCAACGTACGAGCCCCAGCCAGAACAGGATCAATTCCGAGTAAACAGACTGGCGTAACGATGATGGTTTCCACTCTGGTGTCAGGAGTTATTTTATTATTTAATGCTGGAACGAATGTTTCATATAACAAAGCAATCATTTCCATGTTTGGAATTTTATGGCCGTCAGGAACCTTCATGGCATTTCTTTCCTACACTGATGGCTTTATAAGGCTTGGGGACACCCTTGCAGGCATTTTCCCTCTTGCCCCGCTGCTGGAAGCACGTTTGTCAGCTCTGCACGGGCTCCTCTTCTGTGCAGACAGACACTGTGAAATCCGGGCAAGTACCCATCTGTCCAAGGGAGTGGGAGCAGGCAGTCCAGGGACCTCTCTTCCCAAACCCCCACCTCCCTGAGCACAAGCCAGGGGGGGCCCCACAAGGGCTGCTGATTTCTCGGGGTCTCACTTTTCTCATTGATAAAACATTAATAACATACTTACAACATTCTACTATAGTTGAAAAAAATCACATACATAGAAAATGAAATGTTTCAAAAAGCATGAAGCAGTTATAACGACCCAAAAAGTACTTGCCAGCATCTATTACATGTTCAAACATGTGACCGACACTAAGGAACATGCAAGTGTGGCTCTGCCTCCAAGCTGGGCAGGAAGACACATGAGAGCAGCCTTGCTTGTGTGCTAGCAGGTCCTGTGCAGTTAGAAGCTGGAAGGGACTATGGCAATGCACCCTCCAGACAGGTGAGGCCAAAGACAGAAGTGTCACAAATCCTGAGGAAAGTCATCTGTCTGCTTCTCTTTCATCTTGTCACTGACGCCGAGGCCAACAGCTCTCTGCTCATGCTCCAGACAGCTGCCTGTCCCTAGCTCTCCAGTCCCAACCACGGGTCCTCCCTCCACACGCAGCCCTACGATCTGTCACTGAGAGGATGGCACGACCTCCTGCCTGGAGTCTGTCGAAGGCTGCTCAGCACTGTCAGGGCTGAGAGCAAACTCGCCCGAGGGCCACAAGTGCCTCACCAGCCTGGCCCTCTGGTGCCAGTGTTCACACCACCTCACAGTGACGACGCTTCCCTTGGTTACTATGTGTATTGCTGTATTCATTGCTCGTTAGTTTATGTCATATTGCCAATGTAACATTTAAAAATTTATGTTCCACGAGAATATTTTAAGGTAGCCAGGTTAAGCATAAAACCTGCACTAGGATTATAAAACCAACAAGGCTTATTCTAAGACTTAGTATGCAGGGGGAAAATTCTCAAGAACTACATATTAACATGACTGGGGTTTTTATGTATATGTAAATGACCAAAAAACTCCTTTAAACATTTAGTTAATGGCATCACCAGAAAGATAAAAAGTATTTTAAATGTGCCAATATATTAAAATTATAATTCTAGCCAGTAAGTTCCTGGATACTATCACTTAAGGCTTTATCTTTTTTAAAAAAATATTAAATGTCCCCTGTGGCTTTTCACTTTGACATGCCCAAAACTCCAATTACAAGAGGCTTTAAAGAAAATGGCCTGTCTGGAGTCCATCTATTTTGAACCACAGGTGAGCAAGAGCCATCCTCCGTCCACCCACAGCCAGCTTGAAAAGCTGCTGATGTCAGAGGAAAACTACCGGCAGCACAGCAGTCCTGGGGCCCGAACTGCCCTGAAGATCTTAAAATGAGCATTCCAACAGAGGTTTCTAAAGTTGCAAAATGCTGGAGAGTGTGCTGTGAAGGTAACAGAGAAAGGTCTGTAACTTCTCCTGCTGCTGGGCATTCCCCCCTGCCCCCAGAATCCCATCATGATCAGGCCCAGCAGGTGGCACCCACCCAGGCAGGGTTCTCCCCTCAACCCCTGGGACACCCCACCAGCAGTCAGCCTTGCTTACCAGTCCAGAAAATTTAAATAGGCCAGTTTCAGGCAAATTGCTATAATCAACTGCTAAAAAACTCTTTAAGCTAGCAAGTATAACTATTTTCTAGAATTCACATATCCCTCCCTTTTGTCAAAAAAGAAAAAGGGAAAAAAAACACTCTTAGGAAGACAGTTCTTGAGAAGTCCATATAAATATGAAACAAAGCTACTTCCATGACGGTGGCTTCTCCACTGTGCAAGAAAGTGTGTTTTGCTGGATGTCGTATGCGCTCCTTGATGGGAAGGGTTGGAAAGGGGTGGGAAGGGGTGATCAACAGCATCTTTCATTATTTCTACCTAGAAATCCAGAAGCTCAGATGGGACCAGGGTCCTGGCAGGCTCAGCCCTTTCTCATACAAACCTCACAAGTCTTGCGAGCCTCTCGCCCTCCTCCCTGAAAGCCCCCCTGTGAAGACAAACAGGCAGAGACCACTGGACCTTGCACTTTGCATTGAGAGGGGAACAGAAGCACAAAATGTAAGGCAGGAACACTGATTTTCTGCAGTGAGCCAGGATCTTACGGGGCACCTTACACATAAACACATCATTTAAATTTTAGAGGTCCATCATCATCACCCCCATTTTCCACAGCAGGTGACAGTCCCGGCAAGACTAAGACACTTGTCCATGGGCCCAAATGAAGGCGTCATCCAGAACTGTTGGTACCAGCACTGCAGCTTTCCTGCCATTCTGCAATGGGACTGTCTACATGTCACACCGTGGGAATGTCGAAGCCATTTGTGGAAGAGGAAGAAGAAGGACAAATTGCACCAAAAAAGTCTGTCACTCCTGGGATCCAGACAGTCTGTGGTGGCGCCTGTGGCAAGTAAGCAGACAGGATGGTCTCTACAGGCGCAGGGAAAGGAAGGATGTAATGGGCCGACCACTGGTGACAGTTATGAAGCGGGCCCCACAGAAGCCACGTCAGCTCTCCTGAGCAGGGCCATGAGGCAGAACCAGAGGGAGAAATGAGAAATTGGCTGGTTTATCAAAGGCTTAACCACTCTGACATCAGAGCAAGTAGGCAGCAGAGTAAACACAAGAGGTCCCTCCAGTGCAAAGACCTAAACACGAAAAGTGTGTCCTTATAAACAGAGCTCAAGATTGACTATACGCTCGTCAGCTTTAGGAAGGTGCTAACCTGTAAGGACCCAGCACCACGAAAGCCCTGATTTTCTAAAAATATATGAAGCAATTAGCTTCCTATGTTAGAAGCACACTCTCACTCACCAAGAGTCTGATTTTACAGTAAGTGTTTTCAGAATCATCTAAGTCAGGGACCTGAGAGCCTTCAGCAGCTACGGCCCTTCGGTTGGCTGTTTCTATTCCAGCACCGGTGAGTCAAAGGCCTCGAGAGTCTGCCTCGTCTACTCAGACACGGCCTCAGTGAGAGAAGCTCAGAGAGATTCCATGAGCAGCTCACCGCCCCTGTGCCTGAGAGTCCCAGGGCTATGCAGGAACAGACACTCCTAGCAAAGTCCCCAAGGATGGGCAGTTTCTTGCAACCTCACCATCACTTGGCATTATTACTGTTTTTCATTTCAGCCAGTCCAGTAGGTAAGTGGTGATATCTCACAATGCTTCTAATTTGCTTTTCTCTAGTTCCTAATGTTGACCCCATCTTCACATGCTTATTTGCCACTGGCATCCTCTTTGGTGAAATGTCTGTTCATGTCCTTAGCCAATTTTCTAATTGGATTTTTGGTAACTTTGTTGAGTTCTTGGAGTTCTTTATATATTGTGGATAGTCCTTGGTTGGATACGTGAGTTGCAAATACGTGCTCCCAATGGGTAGCTTGTCTTTTTATCATCCTTTTACAGGTTTTTTCACAGAGCAACAGTTTTTAATTTCGATGAAGTCCAGTTTATCAGTTTTTCCCTTCTATAGATGGTTACTCGGTGTCCTGGGCCGGGCTTGGCCTCTGTCACAGATGAACAGCACAAACACTGTCATTCCTGCTTCTGCAAGTCCCAGGGGGCTCTCTTCAGTGGTCTTGTTAGGAATGCACTTTCTGTCCATCACTGACTGTTTGAATCACATTTTATTTACCTGAAATTCAATTTCTGCCCTTTATGTCTCAGCTAAATAAGTTCTTCGGGGAAGAAAGCAGCTTAAGACTTACAGCTCTCACCTTGCCCCGTGTCTACCGTATTTAACCCTCCATGAGCACTAGTGCTGGCTCACTAGTGACTTTACCCCAGTGACAGCTGAAGAAATTTCTTGTGGGCAGCAGCATAAAGGACACTAAGAGCATTCGTTCGTTCAACCCTACGGGCTACTAATTAACAACAATTTTTAAACTCTGTAACTGCTTAAGTTTTCCTCGATGGTATTATTTATCTGCAAACTGATATTTCCTACCAACATTACTTTAGTTTACAAAGAACCGCTGACTGTATTGAGAATGACTGTCTGCTTTTATTTTTTATTATTCTCAACCGTCTGTTCAGGGGAGGCACCAATTCTGAAAGATTTAGTCCGAATTAACTTTTCTTCTAAGCAGACCCTCCTCAACTTTCCTGATTCCTTCCGAATGGACTAAAATGGCTCACTCTCTAGAAACACTACCTGATCCACTCAGTGGCCAGATTGACGGATGTTTACACATACTTCACTGCTGTTTTGCCTGCTGCTGGCACCAATACTATTAACCAAAGCACTCACCTCCTTTATCTATGTGCCTTTTTAAACTGTTGGGCTTTACTGATAACTTTTCCAAAGGATACCCGGAATGTCCAGTTGTCATCTGTCAAACTGTTAATGCTATGCCATAGAACTTGTTGCTACATTAACCCCCTCAAACTTTACAATAACCTAAGTGCTGACTTAGGAACCTGACACCATCGTGGCTGGAGAGGAGTGGATGGACCCCAACTCCAAGCTGACCAGCTCTTACTCAGGTGGGTTCCGGGGGCAAACAGGACCACTGAAAGTAACTTTACAATTAGAGAAAAAGCTGGGGACCCCTCAGCAAACATAGAACACCTACAATTCTTTACACGAGATTTGGGCTGTGTCTGGCCCTCTTTAGCATCTCCACAAACTGGAGACACCCCGTGTGGCACACGTTAACTCCCCTCACAAACCACCTCTCTGAGGGTAGGCTGTCAGCATCAAAGGTGAGCTCACAGTTCACTCCCCGCACCCTGCCCTGCCTGTCCCACCAGCAGGGCCCAGAGGGGCTGGAAATCCCAGAGATGCTGGTGAGCACCCAGCCTGCCACTGGCATGGTGACATGGCCCAGTGTTCCTCCCTTGAAACAAGGAGCCCCCTTTACTTCTTCTGTCAGATGGAATAAAACCCTGCATCACAGGATCAGTTGGACCTTATGGAATCCAGAATCTCAAGAGGACACGGCAGCTAAACACTGAGTCAGACCTGAATCGGCTACAGTAACACTCAGCTCTGACTCAGCCCCTGTGGAATCAACCTCACGCTCCTACGGAAACTTTACCTCAAAATTTCCAAATGTCATAGAAAAATTCTGAATTCACTTTCTGATTTAGTCATTCATCCAAAAAATATTAATACCTGCTATGTGACAGATGATCGATAAAGGGTAGTAAATGACACAGGCACACTTAAATGTTTGCTGAATGAAAGATTAACAGTTATAGTTTCACTTTTAAAACTTTTTTAAAGGTAGAAATAAAGTGGTGCTAAGTTAATGATTTCATGACTTTCTTAAACAAATTGTCCTGTCTGGGCCAGCAATGGAAAATAAAAATGAAAACAAACGTCTTATTAGGAAATAAGAATGACTAAATATTGCCTCCCTCTTATAGGCTTAAAAATATAGAATATGCCAGAAATTGATGGCATTGTTATATGCCAATAATGAACCATCAGAAAGGGAAACTAAGAAAACAAGCCCATATACAATTGCAAAAAAAAAAAAAATACCTAGACATAAATTTAACCAAAGAGGTAAAAGACCTGTACTCAAAAAATTGTAGGAAACTGAAGATACAAATAAATAGAAACATATTTCATTCTCATGGACAGGAAGACTTGACATCATTAAAATGTCCATAGTACCCAAAGTAATCAACAGATTCAATGCAATTCCTATCAAAATACCAATGGTATTTCTCATAGGACTTGAACAAATAATCCAAAAATTTATATGGAACCACAAAAGACCTCAAAGAACCACAGCAATCTTGAGAAAGAACAGAGTTGGAGGTATTAGGCTACCTAATATCAAACTATACAAGGCTATAGTAATCAAAACAGCATGGTAGTGGCATAAAAACAGATGTATAAATCAACGGATCAGGAC
>VMDR010010181.1:0-31428 GCA_007922815.1 Macrotus californicus | reverse complement strand
AGGCAGCCTTAATTATTTGCCAACAAAAAATAAGCAGGACAGTATTTCTGGAAGCATTAAAATTATTTACAAAATGATTCATTCAGGAAGTGTTAGCCAATATCTACTCTTTGATTAAAACTTCAGTATACACCAACACATATAAAAACCTAAAAGATAGGGAAAGTGCCTGTAAACATACCAGAATGAGAAAGTAATTTCCACACATATATTTACTTATATCTTATGAACAAAATAAATATTAAACACAGTGAGAGGGTATATATAAATCTAAGCAGTAAGTTCCCTCCTTTATTAAGACATCCGTGGACTATCACCAGAAATTATTTCAAGTTCTATATATCTAAAACCTAATTCATGATCTTCCCCTAAAAACAAACAAACTTGTCTCTTCCAGTATTCCTTTTCTCAGTAAGGGGAACTAAGTTGCTTAAGCCAGAAACCTAAGAGTCCTCTCTTCCCTGGCCCCTTCATATTCTACCCATTACCAAATTCTGCTGACTATGCCTCCTAAATAGTCTTGAATTAATTCCTTTCTATCCTCTATACCAACATCACTCTTGTCTAAGTAAGCCACCATCATCTCTCATCAGAGACTAGCTTCCTAACCAGTAGCCCTGCATTCACTCTGGTACATTTTCAATCTGTTCTATGCTTTCATCAAAAAGCAAATCTGGTTCCAGCCAAGATGGAGACATAGGTAGATATGTCTCCTCGCAAAACCAAAAGAAGAAACAACCAATTTAAAAATAAAAAACAACCAGAACTTCCAGAAAATCAAACTGTATGAAGTCCGACAACCAATGAGTTAAAAAAGAAACATTCATCCAGACTGGTAGGAGCAGTGGAGATGGGTAAGCCGGGTGGAGAGGACACGTGGCAAGGTGGAGGCTGGAAGAACGGGCGGCCGAGGTGGCAGCTGGTGGACCAGGAGATCCCACATTCATGTGTGGATAAACCGGGAGGAACTACTGGGAAGTGAGACCGTACAGCCCATGGTTCCAGCGTGGGCAAGATAAGGCTTCAGAATCTCTGGCTGTAAAAACCTGTGAGGGATGTAGGAGTGGGAGAAACTGCCAGTCTCTCGAAAGCAGGGGGAGAGCTGAACAACCAGCACTGTTCCCTCTTTGACTGCTACCCCACATAGAGCACCACAATGCAGCAAAGTGGGTTGCCCCACTTGGGGAAAACACCTAAGGCTCCATCCCTTACAATGTAACAGATGTGCTGACACAAAGAAATATGGCCCAAGTGAAAGAACAGATCAAAACTCCAGAAAAACAACTAAGCAACGAGGAGATAGACAACCTATCAGATGCAAAGTTCAAACACTGGCAAGATGCTGCCAGAAATGGTTGAGTATGGATGCAAAATAAAGGAAGATGTGAAGGCTATACAAAGTGAAATAAAGAAAAATATACAGGGAACTATCATTGAAGGGAAGGAAACCATGACTCAAATCAACAATTTGGAACAAAAGGAAGAAATAAACATTCGACCAGAACAGAATGAGGAAACAAGAATTCAAAAAATGAGGAGAGATTTAGGAACCTCCAGGACAACTTTAAATGTCCCAACATCCAAATCATGGGGTGCCAGAAGGAGAAGAGGAAGACCAAGAAACTGAAAACTTATCTGAACAAATGATGAAGGAAAAGTTCCCCAATCTAGCAAAGAAAATAGACTTCCAGGAAGTCCAGGAAGCCCAGAGAGTCTCCAAAAAGTTGGACCCAAGGAAGCACACACCAAGACACATCATAATTACTTTACCCAAGATTAAAGAGAAGGAGAGAATCTTAAAAGCAGCAAGAGAAAAGGAGACAGTAACCTACAAAGGAGATCCCATAAGACTATCAGCTTATTTCTCAAAAGAAACCTTGCAGGCAAGAAGGAGCTGGAAAGAAGGACTCAAAGTTATGAAAGGCAAGGACCTACATCCAAGATTACTCTATCCAGCAAAGCTATTATTTATAATGGGAGGGCAGATACAGTGCTTCCCAGATAAGGTTAAAGGAGTTCATCATCACCAAGCCCTTGTTATATGAAATGTTAAAGAGATTATCTAAGAAAAAGAAGTTGTTCAAAACTATGAACAATAAAATGACAACAAACTCACAACTATCAACAACTGTACCTAAAAAATAAAAACAAAAACCAAACTAAGCAAACAACTAGAACAGGTACAGAATCACAGAAATGAAGATCGCATGGAGGGCTGTCAGCAGGGAGGGGAGGAGGCAGGGGAAGAATGGGGGAAAAGGTACAGGGAATAAGAAGCATAAATGGTAGGTACAAAATAGACAGGGGGAGGTTAAGAATAGTATAGGAAATGGAGAAGCCAAAGAACTTATATGTACAACCCATGGACATGAACTGGGGGGATGGGGGGTAATGCTGGTTGGAAAGGGGGTGCAGAGCAGAGGGGAATAAAGGGGAGTAAAAGAATGGGACAACTGTAATACCATAATCAATAAAATATTCTTTTAAAAAGTCAAAAAAAAAAAGGAAAAGATATTCAACGTCACTAATCATCAGAGAAATGCAAATAAAAACCACAATGAAGATACCCTTTCATACCTGTCAGAATGGCTGTCATCAATAACTCAAAAAACAATAAGCACTGGTGAGGATGTAGAGAAAGGGGAACCCTTTTGCACCATTGGTAGGAATGCAGACTGGTGCAGCCACTGTGGAAAGCAGTATGGAGATACCTCAGAAAATTAAAAATGGATCTGTGTTTTGATGCAGCAATCCCAGTTCTGAGAATGTATCTGAAAGAACCCAAAACACCAATTTGAAAGAACATAAGCATCCCTATGTTCATTGCAGCATTACTTAAGATCGCCAAAATATGGAAGCAGCCCAAGTGTCCATCACTAGATGAGTAGATAAAACTACAATGGGACATTCACACAACGGAATTCTACACGGCTGTAAAAAAGTAGAAAATTTTACTCTTTGCAACAGTGTAGATGGACACGGAAAACGTTATGCCAAATGAAATAAGCCACTTGGAGAAAGACAAATACCACATGATTTCACTCACATGTGGAATCTAATGGACAAACTGAACTAACAAGCACAACAGAGACAGACTCATAGATGGAGAGCAGATGACAGCTAGTGTGTGTGTATGGGGGGGCTTTGGTGGAGACAGATTGAGGAAAAAGGGCTCATGGGCATGGACAACAGTGTACTGATTGTTAGAGGGCGGGGGAGTATAGGAAACTAAATGGTAATAGAAAAAAAATAAAGATTAAATTTAAATAAATAAATAAATAAATAAATAAATAAATAAATAAATAAAAAGAAAATGTGGCTGTCAGTACCAAACATGCAAAGACTACATATAGGGGCCAAGACTGGCATGCTGATCCTGAGTGTTAGCTAAAAAATAAAATCAAAATGACTAAACATTACTATAATTTCTTGATTCTAGAGCTTATTAATTGATTAAAAGGCACATCTGTAGTTGCATCATAGCTTTTTTAAGAGAAATACTGCCCTATTAAATGCACACAATTTCAAAACATTAACAAATTTAAAAAAGCACTGCTCTTAGAATTGACAAAATAAGGATTTTATAGAGTACCACCAGTGTGCCTAACCAACACCTATCATTTGTTTCAAATTTTTCTTAGTCTTGGACCAAATCATTACTCCTAGACCATTAGTTATCCCCAAATCTACCTTGACTTCTACCTATCAAAGATAAAATTTACAGAAACCTATTGTTGAAAACTAACAGAAGTAATCATTTGCAAAGATGCAGTGAGAATGCAAATGTGTGAAGTTCAGCCATAACAAGCCTGAGCTCTATCCAAACGAAAAGGCTTCAAAGATATTGCAGGGCCCAACACTTTATAAGTAATTTGCTAACCTTCAATTTCCTCGTGGGTTGTAATAGTACCTACCTTTAGAGTCATTGTAAAGATTAACTATAAAACACTCAGAACAAGGCCTAGTATGCAGTAAGCACCATATAAAACACATTTTTCAGGAAATGCCCGGCACCTACATAGGCAGTGGCTGCAGCATCTGGGTTCGCACTCAGAATGCTGCAGCAGATGTTTCTATTACCCTGGTGCAACCTTAACTTCTATGTGGGAAGTTCTCACACTCACAGTTTTTGGCTCAATCTGGTAAAAAAAAAAAAAAAAGAACTCACCAATGGAGCCTAATTATAAATAAATGTACAGGAAGCAGGAAGAAGCAGTAAACTGAAGGCACAGCTAGTACTGATATAAAACTACTGTTCTTTACAGACTTAGAGACCATACTCCAGGGTTACAACATGACACTTGCTACTGTCCTCACCTACGCGCAAGTCTCTTCCCCTCCAATTCATTCTACCTATGAACTGGCGGGCGGGGGGCGGTGGGGGTAATAATGTACCTCTCCAAATCCACCCTTTACATCTTGAACTGACCTTAATTAAAACTAAGCTCAAAACATCAGCAGATAGATTAGGTTAGTCTCATAAATGCAGAAACGTACAATGTAAGATTAATTTACTCCATGCTTTCCATTCATGTTATTTTTTATACCTGCAATGTTATCCCTTTTTTCCAACATTTATCCAAATGGAGGTCAAAGACCAGGTCCACCTCTAACCATTTCAGCACTCATCTACTGTCTCCCTTCTTTGAATTTCCATAATACAAATTAAATGACCTTCAAAAGTTAGCTGTTTTCCTCTATGCTGGATAGGAAGATTCCTGAAGAGAGGTGTCATATCAAAGTTTGTAACAATAATGAGCACACAGTTGGCATTCAAGGAATACTTACTAACTCAATCGTAGATCTGAATATGTATCCTCGATTTTTGGCTTTCTAATCTTCCTTTGCCTCCACATTGCCATATACCAGCAAAAATATACATTATTTCGTGTTTCATTTTACTAGCAACTATTAGATCATCTAGAAAAATTTGGGGGCCGGCAAACATTGACATCAATCTTAAATTTCAATTGATTTTACTTTTTAAATGGACAAGTCTATCATCTCATTTCAGGACCACAAGAAAGAAAAGGCTAATTACTAAAACCCTAGAAAAGAAACAGTTATTTTTGCAAAGTAAAAGAGAAAAAGGCGATTGTTACTTCAGAATACTTGAAAGAGCAATGCAAATCTGTCTAGCTACAAAAAGATATTAAGCAAACTCTAAATAAAAACAGATTAGAAACTTGACAATTATAACACTGTACTTCTTCAGTATACTTACACTCATTGTCAAAACATGACATACTTAAAACATGGGGAAAATACATGAACATTTTGAAAAAGTCTGGTCAACCAGCCAGTTTTTTCTAAATCTACTCAAAAAAACAATTTTTTAAAAAACTACAGCTTAAATACTACTTTTCTGAACCTGAACTACACTGTACATTGTACCATTTAGGGATACACATGACTGGAAAATGATCAGTCATTCCATGAAGCTCCCATTCCATCGTCTTTGGGTAGGTGCTAAGAAATGTGCTTATTGATCAGTACCTAGCACCAAACTAGGGCGAACAGAAAAATCTGAGGCAACGCCACCAGAGTAAAGAAAGAACATATGGCCAAGCAAATAACTGAGGCCAGAGAGGGGGTATTTCACAACACTTGCCAATTCAGCCTATCTGGTCTATGTGTTTCTTTTCAAGAAATTGGCTTCAAGGCCATACTGAAACTAAATTTTAAAAAAAGAGGTGGGGGTGGTCTAAGTCACTGAATCAGAGCTGGAAGGGATTCTAATCATTTTAAAGATGACACATGAGATTCTAATTAGGTCACACAGGTAGCTGACAGTAGAGACTAGAACTGACGCTTCCAATTCCTAAAAAAGCAAGATATTTACTGAGTACTAGACGCTATGTTAGATAAGTGCCCACTCTTGTGTACCATGATATTTCCCATAGATGCACAAAAACATTTAAAACTTACATTTCCTCTATGCAAATTTCTACATTATTAGTACAAGACAGTATCCACATCTCTAACAAGCATGTTAAAATAAGCAGAGAAAAAAAACTTTAAGGTAGGAAAGAATCTGGAATTCCCAACAATTTACCCTTCCTGTCCTGGCTATAAAAATGCACACGATGGCCTTGACTAGTGTGGCTCAATGGGTTGGGCATCGTCCCACTAACGGAAAGGTTGCTGGTTGGATTCCTGGTCAGGACATGTGTCTGGATCGTGGGCCAGGTACCTGGTTGGGGCATGCAAGAGGCAACTAATCGATGTTTCTCTGGCACATCCATGTTTCTCTCCTTCTCATTCTCCCTCCCTTCCCCTTCTCTAAAAAATAAATAAATAAAACCTTTAAAAAATGCGCATGATGTTATTTACCATTAAAAAGAATAAGACCAAAAGACATCTCTACCCAAATTTCATGACCCAATAGTTTAAGAAAAATAAGCCTTACTCTGTTGGGAAAATGATCTGTTTTTGTCATATCACACTAAAGAATTAGCTCTGTCTCAGGATTAAAGTACAGCCATCTGAGAACAAAAGTCTAGGCAGAAAAAGAAACAATACTGAAATTTGATAAAGACCCCTCAGGAATATGGCATTTAGCTGTTTCAATGGCACCTTTCACCTGCAGACCCCAAAACAAATGTTATTTACATCACCAAGAATCAAAACCATGGCCCGATAAAGAAATGTATCTGGGACCTAGAGGGAATTCAACACTGATGCTGTGAACTCGGCCCTCTGCTCTAAAAACAAGATCTAGTTTTATGTAATAGTAGTGTAGTACAATAAGAAATAAATATTTGGTCTTTGTCCCTAGTTCCTGGTACAGAACTCCTAAAACTATTAGAATTTCCTGAGGGGTAAGTCTCTTTTGTTATTTGGAAGCAACCCCTTTCAACCATACCTGAGTTTATGCTGATAAGGTGACTCTCGGTGGGCTCCAAGACAGCTCCAGAATGGGAGCTGGTTGCCAGAGGAACCAAGCAGGTGAGCAGAAGGTTGGAACTTTCATGCCCTGCCTGCAGTGTGGGAAAGCCCGAGAGTCTGGAGAATGAGTTAGTCCCAAACTCCAATGATGTAACCTATCATTCCTAGTTAATGGAACCTCCACAAAAACCTCCAAAACATAGGATGGATGATGAGTACTTAACTTCCTATGCATCTCCTACATTTGACTGATTCTGAGTTGTATCCTTTATAACAAACCTGTAAACATCAGTAAGTGGTTTTCCCTAGTTTTGTGAGTCATCCTAGGGAATTATCAAACCTGAGGAGGGAGGGTCACGAGAACCCCAAATTTGTAGTGAAGCCAGAATTTGTTGTGAATTATAGGTGGTTCAGGGCTTGCAATGGGCATCTACAATGGGGGCAGTCTTGTGGAACTGAGCCCTTAAACTTGTAGGATCCGACACTAACTACAGGTAGAGTCACAACTGAATTGGTTTGGACACTCAGTTGGTGTTACAGAAATGGACAATTGGTTGTGGTGTGAGAAAAAATAGTTAATTCCTAGTCTATATTTGTAAAGCTTGGAGATACAAATGGATTTGTTGATAATAAACTCCCAGTTCACCTTACTCCCCACATGAAGACCCCCAAAATTAAAGCAATGTTGCAAAATAGTAGTAATAATAACTAGCATTCGTTTTATGCCATCTATGTGCCATCTTTGCGCCAGGCACTAAGCTTAAGATAAATTATTCCCAGGGTATGTAACTCTAAAATGTAGATATTGCTCCTAACAGAAGATGTGAAAATTAAATTTCCCACTGCACACGAAAAGTGGCAAAGCTAAAAACTAAACCTAGTTTTAACACACATATTCCTACATTATAGCCAGTTTTATTTTTCTATTATTTGTATAAATTATAAACTCCATAACAATCCTTCAGGATAACATGCCCCAAATTATGCCCTTGAAAGACTTGTCTTAAGAGATGCTCTGTTGTGCCCTGGCCAGTGTGGCTCAGTTGGATGGAGCATCGTTCTGTAAAGTGAAATGTCGTGGGTCTGATTCCTAGTCAGGGCACGTGTCTAGGTTGTAGGTTCAGTCCCCGTCAGGGGCATATACATATGAGAGGCAACCAACAGATGTTCCTCTCTCACATCAATGGTTCTCTCCCTCCCTCTCCCTTCCTTTCCTTCTCTCTAAAATTAATAAGCATGTCCTTAAGTGAGGATTAGGAAAAAACAACAAAAAAGAGTTGCTTTGTTGGAAGAAATAATAATATAAGACCTCTAAATTCTAATCTACTCCAGGATTAATAACTAAGTTCTTCAACCTTTTCTTCTCACTCCCTTAGTGATCTTATCCAGATTCCTGGCTTTAAATACAATCTGTTTGACACAACCATCAAGAGGTAAACCTCTAGCAGATCCTTTCTCCTGAATTCCAGATTCATAAACCCAACTACCTATTCAACACCTCTACTAAGTCTAATAGGCATCTCTAACATAGTATATTCAAAACTAAGCTACTTTCTCTCCCACCTTGTTCCTCTTACAGGTTTCCCCATCTCAATAAATGGCAGTGGCATCCTTCCAGGAACTCAAGCAAAAACCCTGGAGTTGTCCTTAACTCCCTCCTTTCTTTCCCAGCACACATTCAATCTGTCAGCAAAGCTAGTTGTCTTTACTTGAAATATATATCCAGAATTGGACCATGTGTCACCATATTCACTGCTACCCCTAGTAAAAACTGTCATCTTCTCTCACTTGGATTATGGCAATAGTCTCCTAACTGCTCTTCCTGCCTTTGCCCTTGCCCAATCCACCGACCAGTCTACCCAACACTGCAGCCAGAGTAATGATAACGTCAAAATGGAAATCAGATCGTATTATGTCACTGCCCAAAACCCTCCAAAGACCTCCCATTTCACTCAGCTTAAGTCCTGAAAAGGAACAACAGGATCAGCAGCAACTGGGAGCTTATCAGAAATGGGCCCCACCTCAGATCTACAAAATTACAGATCTGAATTTTAACAAGAACGCTCTAGGTTATTTACAGACACGTTAAAGTTTGAAAAATATTTGCATGAGGCAGCACAATATAAGCACCCATCCTCCTCAACCCTTGCCGTTCCTCAGGCAAGCTTCAGGTCTCAGGGCATCTGCACTTGCCATCTGCTACGGCTAGAATGCTCTTCTCTTATACCCTCTCACCGCTTTCACGAATTTATTGAAAGGTTACCTCATCTACGAGGCTGTCTGTGAACACTCAGTCCCTTCCCTCAATTTGCCCTATTCCTCTTTCCTACTTTTACTTTTCTCATGAGATCTTATCATCATAGGTTAAAAAACTGCGTGTTTACTTATCTTGTATAGTCTATCTCTCCATATAATATATACAATAGGCTCTGTGAAGGCAGAGATTTTTGTGAGTTTTCTTCCCCAGTGCCCAGAACACAGTAGTAACTCAATTATTTTTAAATGCATAAAACAATAAATAAGGTTTCTCTTTAAAACACTATCCAACAGATTGAGTAAAATGGTTTCTTACCATGCAAACTGATATTTTCTCAGCATCACATTCAACAAATCTACTTTTTAAAATATACTGTGCCCTACTTAGGCACCGTAAACACTACTGTTCACCCATAATTAAGGACAGAAATTTAAAAATCTGATTCATGATGGGACTGTATAATCAGAAAGTTTGCAGATTAAAAACTGAGTCTTTGAGTTAAAAGATATGCTTACAGTTCTCCACAATGCAAACAATCCTTTGAATCAGACTTTCAACCTTTGCCATCTCATGGCATGCATAAACTCATCACTAAAATTCTGCAGCACCCCAAAAAATATGTATTTTTTGCCAACCTGACAAAAAAAAGTGTAATTTTTATTGATTTGCAAAAAAAAAAAAAAAAAAAAAAATAGTAATTACCTATTCTTTTAGCTCCAAAGTCACTTTTTAAAAAATCAGGTGCCTGGATTTGCATATAATGATCTCTGACACCAAATATTAACCAATCAGACACAACCTAATTATGCAACATGACCAATAGGATGCACATCTATTATATGACCTATATATTTATGGTTCAGACAGGGCATTCACACTGGACAACTACTGTTGTGCTGGGTGTTGTCATTATTTTACTTGACAATCTAAGGGAACAGAGGTCAGTGTCCCTGACAAAATAGTCAGGTAATGCATGTTTTAAAAATTCTTGCAGCACACCAGTTGAATATTGCTGCTTTATAGCAACAAAATAGTGTTCTGCACATAATCAACAAAAGAAAAAAGCAAACAAAATATAACCAGAGACACTGAAATTAAGAATAATCTAACCATAGCCAGAAAGGAGGGGGGAGGGGATGGGGGGAGAGGTTTCCACGAACCGCTTTTAACTATAAAGGACACATGGACATAACCAAGGGGGAGGGTGGGAGCAAGGGAGGGAGGTGGGACTGGCTGGGGTAGGGGGGGCGTGGTGGGGGGAAAATGCAGACAACTGTAATTGAACAATAAAGTAATAAAATCTTTAAAAATAATAATGAAAAAATAAAAAATAGTGTTCCACACAAATTTTTCTCATCTGATCCTCAACGATCCCTAGAAGTCTTTGTAAAGCAAGTAACAAAAAGCCCATTTTAGAGGTGAGAAAACATACTTTAACTTTCAAAGCACGACAGTAATAATGTCAAACTGGGACTGAAGTCGTTTATTTCTACGATATCATATCTCCTCTTGCAAATGGTATTGAAACAGACTATAAAATCATTAAGCTATATATTATGCTGAAGATACTAAGCTTACCCAAACCATTTAGTGTCTATGCAGAATGAGAACAAACTCAGTTCAACAAAGTCACAATCTCAACTTGAGGAATACAATTTCAATTTTCTTCCTGTTACTTATTAAGTCTAACCCAGGGTACAATGACATTTAGGAAGAATTTAAGAAATTAGTTGTTATAGCCCTAGCCAGTGTGGCTCAGCCAGTTGGGCGTCCTCCTGCAAACCAAAAGGTCGCGGGTTCAATTCCCAGTCAGGGCACATGCCTGTGCTGCAGGTTCAGTCCGCTGCTGGGGCCCATGCAAGAGGCAACGGATAGATGTTTCTCTCTCACCTTGGTGTTTCTCTCCCTCTCTCCCGCCCTCCCTTCCCCTCTTTCTAGAATCAATAAAAGAAAAAAATTTTTAATTAGTTGTTATACTGTATATCAAGAAAGTTCTTACTAAGCTATGACAATTGCTAGGAAAAAAGAGAGAATAGTAGAAAAGAAGATGGAACAAGGGAACTGAGAACTGAGCTCTACTGAGGAAAGAGTCAAGGTTATAACATTATTTTACTACTTCTCTGTGTGCCTGAGTGATGTGATTTTGCAATAAAAGAAGAAAACATACCTCCTCAAAATCCCAGCACAACAGCTTTCCTTTTCTTTGCATAGATGAGGATGAAAAGTTGTAATCCAAAATGTTTCCCAAGAAGTTATTTTTTAAAAAGACATAGAAATAGAAGATCCAGATGAAAAGAGATCCAATGTGGGAGGATGGAGACTGTGTCTTCTAAATCTTGTGACCAAGAGCAGCTGTTCACCAAGTGTCAGCATCTGAAGAAAGCACTAACCGTGGTTATGTCTTCTCGAGAGGGCAACACCTGCTGGGACAAAGGAGCAAGAGAAGGAGAAGAAATGCTACTGAATGCAAACGACTGGCTGGCAAACAATTACCAGTCATCAGTCTCAAAAATTTTCAAGTTGGAATTAGTGAACATTAAAAGATCACATGGAGGTAAATACAAATGGGCCAACCAACTGACAATGGGGTTATCAATGACAATAGCCATCAAAGGTATACTTCAGCAGGTGATCCAGATCTCTGATTAATAATAAAGAAGCAGTGCAGCAAAAAATAAAAATCGACTTCATGTTTTTTATAGCAAGATAATGATCATATCATATCATATATCATATCAGACAAACACACACAGACAAATATTAGGTAGTCTGCCAAACAGACCAAGCACTCTGATGCCGTATAAAACGAATACTGTATAACTACTAATGAAGATGTCTCTGTCAAGCAGAATATATAGAATAATCATAAAAAAATATGTACGGGGGTCTGGCAGAAAAACAAAGTTAATGTGGAAATGAAGGGACATCAAAGTTAACGTGACATATTGGGTGGTTTTGTGTACTCTTGTTAGATATCTTACTGATTTAGGAATGTTATGCTTTAGCAAAAAATTAAGGCAGTATTTCTTGATACTGCCAATCACTGCATTTCCATCAAACTGAAAATTACAGAATACAGGGTGGAGCAAAAGTAGATTTACAGTTGTTTGTATGGAAAGTACAATAATTAATAAGTAATAATACATACGAAAATAAACTGTTTGTCCTGGTGTGGCTCAGTGGATTGAGCGCCAGCCTGTGAACCAAAATGTCACAGGTTTGATTCCCAGTCAGGGCACATGCCTCGGTTGCAGGCCAAGTCCCAGTTGGGGACGTGCAAGAGGCAACCAATCAATGTGTCTCTCGCACATCGATGTTTCTCTCCCTCTTTCTCTCCCTCCACTCCCATCCCTCTAAAATAAATAAATCTTTAAAAATAAAAGATGATATTCATACAACAAAAAGAATAAACTGTTCTGCACAACTGTAAAACTACTTTTGCCCAACACTGTATATACTGGGATGAAATGGAATACAATGAATGGGATTAACAGCAGATAAAACAATGCAGAAGAAAGATTAGTGAAATGTAAAGACGTATGATGAGAAACGATACAAAATGAAACCTGGAATACAAGAAGTCAGAGAAAAAACAGCAGAACATCACTGAGCTATGGGGCAAACTCAAGGAGCTAATAATACATATGTAATTGGAATCTTGAGGGAAGGAAGAAAGGATGTGAAAAAATAATATCCAAAAATTTTCCAATTTGATGAAAACTATAAACCCAAAGATCCAAGAAACTCAACAAACACAAAGCACAGAAACCTCAAGAAAATTACAACTCTACCTAGGAGTCATCAAATCAAATTGCTTAAAACAAGACATAAGGGAAAAAAATATTAAAAGCAGTCAGAGGAATACAGAATGGAGAAAATACTTGCAAATCATATATTTGATAAGTAATTATTATCCAGAATATGGAAAAAGTTCTATAATTCAACCACAAAAAAATGAACAACCCAATTCAAAAATGGGCAGAGGACTTCCAGGCAAGGTGGCAGCATAGATAAATGTAATACCTGCTTCCTACCACTAACTACCACATCAAAATTACAACTAAACTACATATAACAACCATCATTCAGAACCCCTGAAATCTGGCTAAATGGAAGTCCTACAACCAGAGAATTAAAGCAGCAGCCACATCAAGACTGGTAGGAGGGGCAGAAATCTGTAACAAGCTGGTCCCACACTTAGGAGTGGAGGAGAAAAACTGGAAGGGATATCTTGGCTGTGGAGGTCCCCCTTAAAAAGCAAGGAGTTCCATCCCCACACCAGGACCGCCATCCTAGGATTCCAGCTCCAGGAAGAGAAGTCTCCATAACTTCTGGCCGTAAAAACCAGCAAGGACCGAGGCCGAGGGAAACAGACGTTTCTGGAGTCCAAAGCAGCTCCTCTTAAAGGGCCTGGGCACAGACTTACTGAGACTCACTCCCTCTGAACTCCAGTGCTGGGAAGCAGCTAGAAAAGGCACCAGGGAAATACAGGAGGAACTGAAGTGTCTTGCATCAGGGAAAAAGCTGGAGGGGCAGATTTCTCCCAGAGAGAAGTGCTGGCAGAGGACATTGTTCCTTTTCTGAGGCCCTACCCCCTCATCCCAGAGGGCAGGCACCATATCTCAGTCTCTATCACCCTGGCTAACATCCTTAACCCCAACCTGGTGATTCCAAGAGGCCTTGCCAACTTTCAGGCCCACCCACGTCGTTTCCAGCCTTAGCCCAGGCTTCAGATTTTCCTAAAATCTCTCAAACAAGCAGCAACTGGCCTCAGTGTACCTCATAACCTCTCCTAAGTGGCTCCAGGCCCTGCCACTAGCAGCAGCTGACCTCGGTTCACAGATTAGCCTCACCTGAACACCTCCAAGTCCAGTACAACTAGTAGCCATCTGCAGGTCGCTTTGTAGTTCATGCCAGGTGGCTCTGGGCACAACACAGGTAGTGGCTCATCTTGTCCTGCCCCTCCTGGGAGGCCTAAGAGCCAGCACACCCAGTGGAAAGCTTCAGATCACAAAGCATCACCACCCAACCATCTCCACACACAACACACTCAAGGGGTAAACTCAGTGGGCACCAGAGCCCCACTGAAGTAAGTCCTGCTCTGTGGGGTAGGCCCCTGCCCAGCTGATTCTCTACAGTAGTTGGAAGTCAGTGGTCACAGCCAGTCCTTGCAGCTGATTATCCTGGGGATAAATCCCTCCCATTGATGTGACAGTAGCAATCAAGGCTCAGCTACAAGAGGATATACATAGCCTACACGGGGAGAGGGCTGTATTTTGAGTACTGAGCCTGGGTAGTCAGGGGGGCTGTGCCACTGATCAGGACATCCACTACTGGGTTGGCCAAAAAGGCTGTTACCTCTTTTCTGTAAAATAAGAGACCCATTTTTTATTTTCAACAATAACTTTATTAATTTGGACATTATGAGTATGCTGGCTATCTCCCACTATTAGCTTCTAGTGGGTAGAGGCCAGAGGTGCTGCTAAACATCTCCCACAGCAAAGAACTATTTGGCCAAAATGGCAACAGTACCAAGAAACTTCACAAACCACTTTTGACACATTCCATCAGTCACAGAGCCTTCTCCATACACTGTACAAACCTTTTTTTGTGTTTCAGTTGTGTTTTTACCTTTCTTGAAATAATAAAGCGTAATATGCCAAAAATGTTGCATAACTTCTTTCATCTTCAATATTATAATGGCTGCACAAAAATTCACCAATTTTGATAAGTTTTTTTAAATGCACACTGATATGATAACTGTCACAATACAATCTAACAAAATTGTTTCAAATGAAGTTAAAGACAACTAAGCACTACTAGAGCCAATCATACAGAAGAAAACCTAACAAACTCTTTGGCCAACTCAATACATTAGGACACTCTCCTAAGCCAGGGAGACCTAGCAGTTCTACCTAATACACAGAAACAAACAAAAGAAGGCTGCCAAAATAAGGAGACAAAGAAACGTCCCAAATGAAAAAACAGAACAAAACTCCAGAAAAAGAACTAAACCAAATGGAGACAAGCAGTCTACTAAATGCAGACTTCAAAACACTTGTTATAAGGATGCTCGATGAACTTAGTGAGAAGCTCAACAGCATAAAAAAGAACTAGTCAGAAATGAAGGATACACTAACTGAAAGGAAGAATAATTTAATTTACAGGGAATCAATAGTAGAGTAGAAGAAGCCAAAAATCAAATCAGCAATTTGGAAGATAAGGAAGCAACAAACACCCAATAAGAATAGCAAAAAGAAAAAAAGAGGCCTGTCTGGTGTGGCTCAGAGGATTGAGTGACGGCCTGCAAACCAAATGGTTGCAGGTTCGATTCCCAGTCAGGGCATATGCCTGGGTTGCAGGTCAGGACCCCAGTAGGGGGTGCTCGAAAGGCAACCACACACTGATGTTTCTCTCCCTTTTACCCTCCCTTCCCCTCTCTAAAATAAATAAATAAAATCTTTAAAACAAAGAAAAAAGAATACAAAAAAACTTCAAGCATACCAGCATTCGTATAGTGGGTGCTGGAAGGAAAAGAGCAACAGATTGAAAACCTATTTGAAAAAACAATGACAGAAAACTTCCACAACCTGGTGAAGGAAATACACATACAATGCCAGGAAGCACAGAGTCCCAAACAAGATGATTCCAAACTGGCCCACACCAAGACACATCATAATTAAAATGCAAAAGGTTAAAGAAAGAGAGAGATAGTAAAAGCAAGAGAAAAGCAGTTAGTTACCTATAAGGAAGCTCTCATAAGACCATCAGCTGATTTCTCAACAGAAACTTTGCAGGCCAAAAGGGACTGGCAAGAAATATGCAAAGTGATGAAAAGCAAGGACCTACAACCAACATTACCCTACCCAACAAAGCTATCATTTAGGATCGAAAGACAGATAAAGAGCTTCTTGGGGAAGAAAAAGCTAGTGTTCATCACCACAAAACCAGTATTATACAAATGTTAAAGGGTCTTCTTTAAGAAGAAAAAGATAAAAAATGTGAACAATGAAATGGCAATAAATACATATCTATCAATAATTGAATATAAAAAACCAAATACATTAACAATTAGAGCAAAAACAGACTCACAGATACAGAGAACATTTTCATGGTTGCCAGATGATAGGGGGTTAGGAGGATGGGTGAAAAAGGTGAAGGGATTGGGAAGTACAAACTGGTTGTTACAGAATGTCATGGGGATGTAAAGTATGGCATAGGGAATACAGTCAGTTATTTTCTAATAACTATGTAGGGTGTCAGACAGGTACAAGATTTATTGGGATGATCACTTAGTTATGTAATGTCTAAACACTGGGGTGTACACCTGAAACTGATATAATTATGTATGTCAACTGTAATTGAAAAATAAAAATGATTTAAAAATGAAAAAAGGGGTGAAGGACTTGAATAGATATTTGTCCAAAGAAGATATATGAATGGCTAATTAGCATATGAAAGAGGCTAAACATAATTATTTATTAAGGAAATGCAAATCAAAACCAGAGTGAGATACCAACCTCATATTCATTAGGATAACTACTACTAAAAATAAATAAATAACAATGTTAGCAAAAATGTGAAGAAATTGGAACCCTTATACACTGCTGGAGGAAATGCAAAACAGTACAACTGCTGTGGAAAGCAGTAAGGTGGCTTCTCAAAATTTAAACATAAAATTACCATATGATCCAGCCGTTCTACCTCTGGGTATAGAGCCAAAAGAACTGCAAGCAGGACCTGGCCAATGCGGCTCAGTTGGTTGGAGCATCATCCCGTAACCAAAAGGTTGTGGGTTTGATCCCTGGTCCAGGTGCATACTATATCCCATCCGGGCATGTAGAGAAGGCAACCAATCAATGCTTCTCTGTTGCATCAATGTCTCTCTCTCTCCCCCTTCCTCTCTAAGAAGAAAAAAGAAAAGGAATGGTTCTCACGTGAGGAAATAAATAAATAAATGGCATCCATTTCTTAAAAAGAAATTGAAAGCAGGATCTCAAAAAGATATTTGTACACCTATGTTTATAGCAGCAATATTCACAATAGCTAAAACGTGGAAACAACCCAAATATCCACTGGCAAATGAATGGATGAGACAAGAAGGACAGCCAACTTCTCACTGGAAACAAAGAGAAGACAGAAGACAGAGAACTGAAAGAAAAAGATTGTCAACTTAGACTCTAGACTTCTACAGCCAGTAAAAATAACTTCTATAAATCAAGACAAATTAAAGACTTTTTCAGACATACAAAAGCTGAAAAGATTCATCACCAGAAAACCTACGCAAGAAATGTTAAAAGAAGTTTTTTTTAAAGATTTTATTTATTTATTTTTAGAGAGAGGGAAAGGGAGAAAGAGAGGGAGAGAAGCATCAATGTGTGGTTGCCCCTCACATGCCCCCTCCTGGGGACCTGGCCGCAACCCAGGCATATGCCCTGACTAGGAATCGAACTGGCAACCCTTTGCTTCACAGTCTGGTGCCACTCAATCCACTGAGCCACACCAGCCAGGGCAAGAAGTTCTTTATTCAGAAGGAAAAGGTACCAGGTAGAAATCTGGAACTACATGGAAAAATTAAGAACACTGAAAATGGTGTAAATAGACTATACATACAGTACTTGACAGAGGCTTTTATTATAATGAGATGGCAAATTCACCTACATTATTAAAATAATAGATGAAAAAAAGCACTAACAAGAATTTCCATAATATATACATCTTCCCGAATGTCTGTACTGAAAATAAAAAGTACCTTACAAGAACACATTTCCCATCACAACAGTCCTGTAAGTTGGAATCAATATCTTTTTACAAAAAGAGGCCCCAAGATACAAACTAGTTGTCCAGTAACAGCGAGTCTTTTAGAAAAGTAAAATTAAAATCTTGGTTCCAGCCCCATGTTTATTACACAAACCCTTAAATACTTGGGATAAAGTATGATGGTGATTAATACACAATTTATCTATTTTCCATTGCTTCCAGGGAACCCTAAAGTCACTTAGAAGTAAGCAATAAAGACAGCAAAGATTATTCCTCGCTTTGAAGAAGTCTGAAAAACATTAGGTTTCAACAAATTCGGTCAGGTTTCTCTAAACTGGCAAAAGAAGAAAACTTTTGCCAAATCTTCCTGTGGAAAATGAATTAATTAAAGCAAAGGTGTGAAAGCAATAACTGCAAAACAAAGCTTCAGGACTGGGTGCCAACATAAGAAAAAGAAAACACTAATATTTAATGCCACTTCATTACAGTCCAAACCTCAGAGGGAATGTGGTTAGTAAGAATAAAACCTCCGTAATATCACTAATGCCAAATAGATTACAGAATGGGAATCCTGCCTACTATCCCTCTGAACACATAAAGTGGAACATAATTCAGACACTCAGAGATTCCTTAAGACCACAAGCAGATCTTAGGCAACTTCACAGTGTAAGACTACTTGCTACTCTCAGAAAGGTAACTGAACAACACACAACATAATTCGGGATATTACTCTAACAGAATTCCAGGGGAAGGCTACCTACTGTTATGTTACCCCATCTGGACCAAAAATTCCTTACCCTGTAAATATAACAGGAAAATTGTGTGATTTCAGTATTCACTAATGCCAAGACAGAGTAGCATTCTTTCAAGACTTTACCCCAAATCAATCATTGGGTAACTTTCTTTTCAACATAAAATAAAATCTATCAAAAAAAAAATACATTAGTTATTGACTCAAGAGAATTTAAAACATATGTTCAACAAAAACTGAACACATCTGAATGTTCATAGCAGCATAATTCACAATTGCCAAAAAGCAAAAACAACTCAAATGCCCATCAACTGATGAATGAACAAAATGTGGTGTATCCACGCAATGACTATTCAGCCATAAGAAAGGAATTAAGTACTGAAACATGCTATAACATGGATGAACCTAAAGAACATTAGGCAAAAGAAGCCAGAAACAAAAGGTCATATAATATGTGACCTCATTTAAATGAAATGTCCAAAATAGGCAAATCCATAAGAACAAAAATCAGGCTAATGATTGCCAAGATCTGAGGAGAAGAACTGTATCATGCGCATGCGGTTCCTTTATGGAGTGATGAAAATGTCCTGCAATTAGACAGTGGTGGTGGTTGCACAACACTGTGAAGGAACTAAACACCTCTGAACTGTGCATTTTAAATGGTTGAAATTATGAATTTTGTTATGTGAATCTTACCTCAATACAAAAATGTTTCCAAGTGTTAGTTACCGGGTGTCTGTATCTCCCACTACTTAACAAAATGCTATGTTCCTAAAAATCATTCAAAAATAGTTTTTAAGCCCTGGCTGGTGTGACTCAGTGGAATGAATCCCAGCCCATGAACGGAAAGGTCACAGGTTCAATTCCCAGTCAGGGCAAATGCCTGGGCTGAGGGCCAGGTTCCCAGTTGGGGGCGTACAAGAGGCAACCAGTGGATGTTTCTCTCTCACACATAGATGTTTCTTTCCCTCTCTCCTTCCCTTCCCCTCTCTCTAAAAATAAAAAAATAAAACCTAAAAAATAAATGTTTTTAAAAAATACTTTTTAAAATTTAATATTCTGGAAAAGGCAAAACTGTAGCAATGGTAAACAGATGAGTGGTTGTCAGGGGCTGGTGTAGGGGGGTAGTTAAATAGGTGAGGCACAAATTTTTTAGAGAAGTGAAACTATTCTATATGATACTGTAATGGTGAATATATTAAAAGTTTGTCAAAACCCACATAAATTTAAAGCACAAAGTATAAACAATGTATGCAAATTTAAATAATCATTTAAGAAATAAAGGGGTCTCGGCATGGAATGCAGAATGTGACAAAACAATCTGAAGTTATTACAAATACGAAATCACCTCACAAAGGAGGTAGAAGAATATGGTACTGACCTAGGCAACGCTGGAAATGACTGGAGTCTGTAAGACTGCAGAGAAAACAAAGGATCCATGGGCACTGCACTCTAGTTAATACATGTAGTTGTTTCCCCCAAGGGAACAGACTTACCATTCTAAAACCACTGTGTATGTACACTGGACTTGAAGAATTAAGTAAATGGGTGGCCAAATTTGTTATTAGTAAAGTGAAAGAGGTTAGAATGATCAATGTGTTAAGGAATGAGAGTTGGAGATACCAGTTTAGCTTAATATAGAGACAAATGGTTACACACAGAACTACTTATAGATATTACGTCTACACATAGGTCAATATATGCACACACGTCTCCTGGCTACCTCACTCAGGGAGCCTAGAAACAACAATACTCAAGTAGCAACTAGACACTTGGCACCTAGATCTTGATTTCTAATATTCCAACAAGCGGAACTAGGGCTCCTTGGAAAAATGACCAATCACAAAAGGGCCAGGAGCGTTTTATGCTGTCAGAAACAAAAGTGCTCGTGCACACACATAATCACTGGAGTATGTCAAAGGGAAGGGATACAGGAGTCAACTGAAAAAGCTCCCAATGACCAAAGCTGGAACAATTTGAGCAAAGAAATTTATGCAGATGCTCCATTCTTAAGGAGGTGGAGCATAACTCATTGCTCATTAAGTGTGGGCTCTGCATAGTAACTTTCGTCTAGAGTACAGCAAGGTAAGAACAAAAGGGTAACTTTACAGTGAAGAAAACAAATACTACCTCAAGCTAGGTAATCAAGGTTAACATTAACACTGATAAGCCCTATCAATAATACATACTCAATGTGTGATAAGAATGACACTTTACCTCTGTGGTCTTCCTTTCAAACTCACATTACCTCAGTCTAACCCTTAGAAAAACATCAGACAAATCCCAGTTGAAGGACTTTGTACAAAAATGCCTGATCAGTTATTTTCAAAATTGCCAATGTCACTGAAAACAAGGAAAGTCTGAGAAATTGTCACAACCAAGAGGAGCTAAGGAGACATACATTATTAAATGTAATGTGGCATCCTGAATGGGATCCTGGAACAAAAAAAGGACATTAGGAAAAACTGTGGAACTCTGAAGCAAGTACAGACTTAGTAATAAAATATCAATACTGGTATATTATTGTGGTACATTAGTGTGGCAATATAATAATAAAGGCAACTGAGTGTGAGACAGGAATTTTCTGTACTATTTTCACAGTAATTCAGCAAATCTAATAGTTCAAAAATTAAAATTTATTTTTTAAAAGTTTATTTTTTAACTATAAAGTATTTATGATCTATTGCACACCTGAAATTTTACTCAGTGCATTTGGACATAAAAGAGGCCTAAAACATGGTCTTGGCCCTCAATAAGTTTGCTGTCTCGTTGTGAGGTAAGACAAATGCTCATGAAAAAGTATAAAATACAAAAATAAGGAAATATGAAATTGAGACATACAGATAAAAGTATATTGGAAATACAGTCAAACCTCAGTTCTCAAACGTCTCCCATCTCAAACAATTTGGTTTTTGACCACATTGTTCACAGAAAAAAAAGTCTCAGTTAACAAAAATAAATCAGTTCTTGACCTGACAACCCTTTCATGCTGATATGGTATTTCTAACAGAAAAAAATGATTCAGTTTTCCAACAAATCACTTGTTGAACAGCCTTCCAGAACAAATTAAATTCAAGAACCAAGGTTCCACTGCATAGAGAAGGTACAGAATTATGAAGGAAGGCTTCATCAAGAAGATGAAACTTGAGTGTGTACCTTGAATATACTTCAGGATATCAAAGTAAAAGGAACAATAAACTGGTACAGTTATAACAGCCAGAAGAGTAAAGAAATAAGAAAAAACTAAAAGAAGTGAAAATATTTAGCCCTAAAAAAAGTGAAGACTTCAACAGGAGACATAATAGCAATGTTCAAATACTTGAAGGACAATGAAGCAGAATTAAGAGTCACATCATATACCCATTTAACTTACTAGCTGACCTCTGCTAGAATGTGACCACTCAAGGACACAGAGAGTGACAGCTGTTCAGCAGAGCCACAACAGGAAATGTCAACTTGGAAAGGCAGGAAGCAGGTGGCCTAGTTCTTCTCTACAACTTTCCAAAGGACAGTGTGCATGTGAGCCCAACGAAGCACAAATTTAGATTCAAATCCTGCATTTATTAACCACTTACCATGTGCCAGGCGCTTCCTTATATATGATCTTATTTAATATTCATAACATATCTATAAACATTTATTAATGTAATAGAGGCTTAATGTAAAAATACCACAAAATAAACCCTGTAAGGAAACAGGAACACGTTAAAATTCTGCACCCTCCACCACTCTGATAGGGATTTGACAGATGTTTTAAAAAGCAAAATTGTCAGGAGGCCTACATATCTACGTAACACTCTATTTCCTCTTGCTCCTTCCTTCAGTCAAGCTCAATGGCTCTCAGTCTGTGAAGTCCGTAAGAATCATACACAGTTATGTATCATGCACACTATACTTGAGCAATGAAGGGATTTTCAAGTACAGCTTTCAGCTTACATGATTTTTGTCTCATGCAATGACTTTACAGCCAATCCTGGGAACAAGGTGCAACCCCACTGTAGACTTACTCCATGTAAGGCAGCACCACGGGAAGGAGGTAGAGAGGTTCAGTCCTAACAACATGAAGAACACTAACAATTAGAGCTACCTAAAAATAGCATAAGCTACCTCAAAGTAATAAATTTTCTGTACTCAAAGGTGTTCAAATACAAGCTGAAAAATCACTGAGGATATTTTAGAGCAACTGGGTAAGAAGTTGAGATCTCTTTCAAATCTAGATTCTATAATGGGTAGACGGGAGGAAGACAACCTAGTTAAGAACACCACCATGAAAAGACAAGACACAAAGGAAAGAATGACAAGGTATGCGAGGAAGTTCAATGCGTTGAGGAAGTTCAATGCTGGGGAACACCGGAGAAGCTCACTTCCACCTGCAGACCTCTGCACTTTCTGCTTTGTCTGCCAGGAAAGCTTTTGTATCTTTTAGGCCACAACTCAAATATCTTCTCCTTAGTGTGGCCTCTCCATCACCCCAATCAGTCACTTACTTGTCACATCAGCTTGTTTTATTTTCTTCATACTACATATTAGGAGTCAGCAAACTTTTTTTACAAAGGGTCAGACTGTGTAGTCTGTGGGCCAAATCCAGCCTGCCCCACATTTTTTATGGACTTAGGAAGAAAGAATGGTTTTTACATTTTTAAATGCTTGAAAAAATAAAAAAGAATATTTTGTGATGTGGGAAAATTATATGAAACTCAAATTTCAGTGTCCAAAGTTTAAGCAGAACATAGACAAGCTTGTTTATACTGCCTGTGGCTGGTTCTGTGCTAAAACAACAGAGCTGAATAGCTGAAACAGAGTATACAGCCCATATTTACTTTCTGGTCCTTTACAGAAAAAGTTTGCTAATTGCTGACTTTTTAGCATTACCTAATATTATCTTGTCCATTTGCTTATTTGCTATCCTCATTCTCACACACAGAATAAAGCTCAGTGAGGGCAGGGACCTTTGTCTGCTTTGTTCCCCCACTGTAGCCCAGTACTTAGAAGAAATCTTGGAACAAAATAAGGGCTCAATAAATATCTGGTGAATAAATTAATGAGTGATCCACAAAAGCCACATCAAGGAGTTTAAACTTTAGTCCTCAGCCATGACAGGTTTTATACATGAGACAGGCATAAAAAACTGGCAGGCCCTGACCAGTGAGCTCAGTTGGTTCAGTGTCAACCCACAAAGCAAAAGAAAAGTTGCCAGTTCGATTCTTGGTCAGGGCACATGCCTGGGTTGTGGGTTCGGACCCAGTCAGGGCACATAAGGGAGGCAACCATCACGAGAGATGTTTTTCTCCCTCTCTTTCGCCCTCCCTTCCTGTCTCTCTAAGAATAAATAAAATCTTTAAAAAGAAAAAAGCTCTTGTAGGAAAGAGGAAATATTCTAGTATAAAACAACTTACAGTAACGGTGGTTACCAACTAGTCCAAATCATTGGGTTTCTTCATCAAAATGGACAGTTTGGGTGTGTGTGTGCTCATAAAAGATTGATTGTCTCAACTAACTCAAGGTGTCAAAACATCTGTCAGCTGACTGTGCTAACTTACCTTAAGATGCAAATACTCTGAGAAACCTCATCTCCTACACACTGTACACAGCACCCATACCATGCTGAATCTTAATAAATGCTCACAATTGTAACAGATCTAGATCACATGCTAATGATTTCTAGTATCTAAAATTTTCCTATGCTGCTGATCAGCAATATACTCTGTAAGCAGCTGAAAACTCTTTGGAAATTAAAAGGTTACCACCCACAAATAAGCAGCAGCTTTTTAATCTTTCTATACTAGCCAGAGAGTGGGTGCGTGACTTCAAAAAAATACAAGCCAACTTTGTTGGTAGAGGACAAGGTCCTGTTGAGTTAAAAATCACATCTATAAGCATCATTTGTTATATGATACTAGTAAGACTACCACCTACTCAAAACTGGAGTCTCATCTTTTAAAATTTTTTTCAATTACAGTTGACATTCAATAGTATTTTATGTTAGTTTCAAGTATACAGTATAGTGGTTCAACAATTACATAATTTACAAAGTGATTTACCAATAATTCAATTACCCACCTGGCACCACACACAATCATTACAGTATTACTGACTATATTCCCTGTGCTGAACTTTAAATCCCCATGACTATTTTGTAACTCCTAATTTATACTTCTTAATCCCTTCACCTTTATCACCCTTTGGACGCTCACTCTCCTAATGTACAGTGGAGAAAAAACTGTATCTATCTCCTGGAGGAATCTTGCCTGTAACATTTTCATAAGGTTCTTTCCTCCATGCTTTGCAACAATTTCTATACATGGGTACTTCCAAGATAAGGATTTAATTAAACAATCACTTCCAAAATTTAAGATACTGATCAGAAAACATAAACAAATCAAAGTTTTGTTTTATTTTAAAACAGCTACCTGCTTTTTAGGCCCTGGATGCCTTTAAAAAAATAATTAGCTAATTTAGGAAATCAGATCTTTCAGAGATGCTTATGGTACAGGTACCTCTGATGAGTATGTCAGACTTATAGCATCCATTTTGGATTAGTGTCTATGTGTTCATCTTCCTTTCCTGTGAGAAGTCAGGTTGAAAAGGCAGCCTACAAAATTATTGGGTAAGGATCTACCAAGACTAATGTATAAGGTGTCACCAAAAAAGGGGGGTGAAAATTAACCAAGAGCTCAAGTGGACTGCTTTCAGAAACTCTGCTGCAGATTCAAGGGGGTGGGGAGGTCCTCACCATCAATGTTGTTAAGGAATGAATCAAACCAACCACTGGACAAAACTACACACACCTCTGCTTAGGCTGAAAAGGGGTATTTGCAAGCTGTAAATGGATTTCTGGACCTTTAGGGAAGGTGCGCCCATTTTCCCTTCCTAAAAGGGCTAATAAAAGGCATTCAGAACCCAGCCAGCCTAGCCTCCCACCTTGCACCACCTATTCTCCCGATCCCAGTACAGCAGGTTCCCTCCTCCCCTTAAACAAGTTCAAAATCAAAACAAAAGGTGCAAAACTGGTTTCAGGTGGCACTGGCTGAGCTCTAGTGGCCAACTTCTGGGGACAAGGCCGAGCGAGGGCTCACAGGACCTCAGACCCCCCAAACAGAGTTAGCTCCCAAACGGTCCCTCGGGCCTCGGCCCAACTCCTCACACGCCCCTCCCTCTCCGCAGACCTGGAGATGGGGTGCTGGGAAGGGGGGCGAGGCGAGGGGGTTGGGGAGAGAAACCCCAGGGTCAAAATGACAGCGGAACCAGCCGGGAAAGAAAAAGGCCCGGAGGGATGCTGGGGAGGGCGTGGGGGCGGGTCAAGTCCTAGGCCCAGGGCTTAAGCCCCGAATGGGGACAACCGAGGGTCCAAGCCGTTCCAGGCCGCGAGTGGGAGGCCGGGCTCGCGTCGGCAGCGCCGCCAGGCCACGCTCCCCGCACAACTCTCTTCACGCGAGCGGAGGGACGCGGAGGGGCCGTGAGGGACCGCGGCCGCAACCAGAGTTCGGGGCGGGGGCACTCACCGGCGGGGAGGGGAGGAGCAGCCGGCGTCTCCGCCAGCGCCGTCGCTCGAGTTCAGGCGCCGGCTCCTGCCGCTGCAGCCGCCGCGCCGGTTCCATCCCCCCCAGCCACCCTCCCTCCCGGCCCTCCCCCCGCGCCACTTCAGCCGCCGCAGCAGCCGCTGCAGCCGCCACCGTCGATTCAGCCTCTGCGCGGGAGCGCGAACCGGCTTGAGTAGGCGACAGCGCGTGCGCCCGCCGCCACCGCCCACAACATCCGCCCCCGGCTGGCGGCGCACGCGCGGGGCTGTGGCGGGCGCGCGCACGTAGCAGAGGGGCGGAAACAGGCCCCCGAGGCGTGGCTCCGCCCCCAGCCCGCGCGCCCACCCTTGTGGTCTCCGGTCTGCTGAGCTGGGCGGTTGTAGGCTGGACCTGGCCAAAGCTCCAGGAACTGAGCTCCTCTGGTCCGGCCCCTTTTTCTGGGGAGTGAGAGCTCGAAGCAATGCAGGTTTGAGCGGATTTCTGGCTGCCGCTCGGAATCGTACACCTGTTCTTCCTACCTCGAATCCAAAGGCCTTCCTTTCTTCTCCTATCTGTTAGGTTTTCATCTGCTGCTAGGAAAACGGCAAGAGGCTGTTGCTATTTCGCATCTGGTATTACCACTAAGGGGACCACAAGCAGCCATCAGCCTAACCCTTTATTGTTCTATTTTCCTAATTCATTTATTCATTCATCACTTATGTATTGAGACTTCCTCTCTGTACTAGGCCCTGTTCGAGTTACTGCGAGTACAGTGTGGGGATAAAACAGATCCTGGCCTCATGAAGTTAGATCTGGTGGAGAAGGAAAACGTTAAACGAAGAATCACACAAAACTAAAAATTACAATTAGTAAAATCTTTTCTGAGAAGTACATGGTGCCAAGAGAACCTGTATGGGAGGTGGGGGTGGGGCGGTAGAGTTTGATATAGTCAAGGGTGTTCAGGCTGGAATGTGAGGGCTGCTGACTTGAAAGGAAATAGGTTCAAGGGGTGAGAGCTTGGCATGGCCAGAATGGGGCGCTGAAGACCACAGAATGGAGTAGAGTGTGAGTGCGGGGAGGTGTAGGCAATAATTGTGGTAAAGATTTGAGACTTAAGGTAAACTGGTGGTGGTAGAGAAGACCACTTTTTAGGGAGTAAAATGGACAGGACTTGATGATCTATTAGATGAAGATTGAAGGCCAGGGAGGTGGCAAGTTTGGCTCTTATATTTGAGGTTGATGGGAGATATGGTTATGGATCTCAGGAGCATTGAAGGAAACCCCTGAGGAACATAACAAGAAATGGAAGATAAACTTAAAGCTAAAACTAAATTTCTAGAAGAAAACGGAAAAAAATTTTGTGGTCTTGAGATGGGCAAAGATTTCTTAGGACATAAAAAGCATGAACCATAAAAAATTATTCATAAGGTTAACTTCATCAAAATGTAAAACTTCTGTTCTTTGAAAGACACTATTGAGAAGATGAAAAGGCAAGACACAGATGGGAAGGAGAAATTTGCAAAACAATATGTCTGACAAAAGACTTGTAGCCACAATATATAAAGAACTTTTATAACCGAATAACAAGAAAACAAACAACCCAATAAAACAATGGGCAAAAGGTTTTAGTAAACACTTCACCAAAGAAGATATAAAAATGGCCAATAAGCAACAAAAAGATGCTCAGCATGTGTAGTAATCCAAAGATTTGCAAATTAAAACCACAATGATACACCACTACACTTTTGTTAGGATGGCTAACATTAAAAAGACTGATGACCCAGCAGTCCCACTCCTAGACATTTCCTTAATTGTACTTAATTCCAAATAAAGACAATAACAAAGTCATACTTCCATCTAACAACTAACCTTCACACAACAAAAAATGCTTAACACTTTCCCAAAAAGTGGATGCAAAGTCCTTGGTTGATGTTCACTTTCCAATTTCTACATCCTGTAACTTAATACTATGTTATGAAGTTAACTATTATTAATACATTCCCATTGTGTAGTAGCAATTGAATTTCCCCTTTGGTAATTAGGATCAATCACACCAGCCAACACAGTAACTCCTTTCTTTACCTATTTTTTCAAAGGGATGAACCCTGGCTGGTGTGGCTCAGTGGACTGAGTGCTGGCCTGTGAACTGAAAGATTGTTGGTTCAATTCCCAGTCAGGTCCCCAGTTGGGGGCTTGCCAGAACCACCTGATCGATATATTTCTCACATATTGATGTTTCTCTACCTCTTTCTCCCTCCCTTCACCTCTCTCTAAAAATAAATAAACAAAATCTTTTTTTTCTAAAAAAAAAAAAGCGCCTTCATTTAAAAACACACACACAAAAGAATGAGATGCCCCCAGATGACCAGGTGGCAGTCTGAACTGCCAGTTCAACAGAAACATTGTTGTGTCTCTGGTTGGAAGCATTCCTCTCTTTGGAACTAAGATCTCTAGACCAGCAGAGCTTCTGGCCATTTCTCCTTCCAAACAAAATGAACAACCAGGTGCACTGCTTGAAGTTCTGCCAACAGGGAGGCTTTTCCTTCACTATTTTTCTTCAAGGATATCCCAGACAGGGGCAATAGTACTGCAACAGTGCCTGTGTCTTGTGTAGAACCATCACTAACCAGGCTGTTAAATAAGATGGATTTTCTCTTCCCCAGTCATAGGGAATGCCCGAAGAGATTATAGGTGTGCGCTGAGAGAGAGAAGATAATGTAGCAGGATTAGGGACCATGGGCATTTGGGCCACTTCCTCATATTGTACAACTTACTTATGCCTTCAGGACCCATTCAAGCCCAATCCTATAAATATAGTTTCATTGATAATGGAGTGCTGCTGTGTGTTCACAACTTTATAGCTTGGTGGATCAGACAACACTTAGATCATGATGGATAGCTCAGATCACATGGTAACTTCATGACCTATGGTTATGAGTTCAGTATGTACTAAGGCTCAGTAGCAAGGCAAAAGGCATTTCTACAAAGAATAGTTATCACAGAGAATGGCAGGGCTTTGGTCCAAACTCTTAAGTGTCTGTGCTGTGATTCATGTATAGGAGCCTGCCTAAGACTTGAAATAGAATCTCTATTAGCCACTTGCAGAATGAGGTTCTGGGTTTCATTGTCAGAAATAGTGTCACTAAAGGTTTCTTTTGAGGCAGAAATAGAAGCTTTCAGGTCATCTGTGCATAGCCTGAGCTGGGAATTTGAAGCCCTGAGCTCACCCTTTTCCTTCTCTACTTTCTTCAGTGCAGTTAGGGGCAACCAACGAACCCATTATATTCCTTAATTGGACTAAAATATTAAAATACATGGTCACTCAGGACCTCGCTTTCTATAGGCATTCTATTAAGAGTATCCAAAGCCTCATCATGCCATGGACTACCAGTACCCTCTGCACCACTGGAAATAGACTCATTAGTGACTTTAAACCAGGTTAGAGAACCAATTCAAGAATACCCAGAACCAATTCAAAAAGTTCATTCTTAAGAATCTGTTCCTCTAGAACCACTTCTAGTATCAAAATCTGTATTAGGGTTCAGAGAAACAGAACCAGTAGAAATTATATAATAAAGATTTATTTCAAGGAATCGATTTATGCAATTATGGGTCAGGAGGAGAGCTGACTGACACTGCTGTCCCAAGGCAGAATCTTCTTCAGGAGAGACTCAAGTCTGAGGCCATTTCACTGATTGAATCACACCTGACCAGCTTATCTAGGATGATCTCCCATATTAAAGTCAAGTGATTATGCCCTGGCTATGTGGCTCAATTGCTTGGAGCACTGTTCCTTGAACCGAAAGTTTGTTGGTTCAATTCCTAGTCAGGGTACATGCCTAGGTTGTGGATTCACTCCCCAGTGGGGGTGTGTATGGGAGGCAGCTGGTCAATGTTTCTCTCTCACATTGATGTTTCTCTCTCTCTCTCTTTCTCTCTCCCTTCCTCTCTCTCTAAAATCAATCAGTCAATGAAATAAAAAAGTTAAAGTCAACTCATTATGGATTTTAATCATATCTACAAAAATGTCTTCATAGGCAACACTGAGGTTAGCTTTGAACAGTGTAGAATAACTTGGAACTATAATTTATCCAAGTTGACACCTCAAAAAGACTATCACATCAGCATTCACCCAACAGAAATGAAAATATATGTCCACACCAAGACTTGTACAAGAAAATCCATAGCAGCTTTATGCACAGTATCAAAATGCTAGTAACAACTCAAATACCCATCAACAGGTGAACGGATGAACAAAATGTGTTAAACCCATACAATGGAATACTACTCAGCAAGTAAAAGAAACAAACTATTACCAATACACTCAACAACGTGGGTGAATCTAAAACTCATTGCACTGAGCAACAGGAGCTGAAAAAAATGCATATTGTATAACTCTACATAAAATTCTAAAAAATGCAAACTAATATGTAGTAACAGCCTGAGATGAGAGATGAGAGGTAAAGGGGCACAAAGAAACTCTTGAGGGTGATGAGAATGATCTGGCGATTTCGTGGGTGTGTATACGTGTCAAAACTTATCAAATTTTATATTTTAAATAGGTATAGTTTATTACTTGTGTAATATACCTTAGTAAAGTTGCTAAAGAATTTATTTGATGGGATTCATAGCAGATTAAAAATAGCACAGCAGAAGTTTAGTCAACTGAAAGACAACTGAAAATATTTGTTCTTTCAAAATCATTTTTAATATATTTTATTGATTATGCTATTACAGTAGCCCCATTTTTTTTCTCCCCTTTACTCCCCTCAGCCCTGCACTACCCCTCCCACCAGCATTCCCCCACCTTAGTTCATGTCCATGGATCGTACATAAAAGGTCTTGGGCTTCTCCACTTCCCATACTATTCTTAACCTCCCCCTGTCTATTTTGTACCTACCATTTATGCTTCTTATTCCCTGTACCTTTTCCCTCATTCTCCCCTTGTCCCCTCCTTGCTGATAAACCCCCATGTGATCTCCATTTCTGTGATTCTGTTCTTGTTCTAGTTGTTTGCTTAGTTTGTTTTTGTTTTTGATTTTCTGGGGTTCAGTTGTTGATAGTTGTGAGTTTGTTGTCATTTTTCTGTTCATAGTTTTGATCTTCTTTTTCTTAGCTAAGTCCCTTTAACATTTCATATAATAATGGCTTGGTGATGATGAACTCCTTTAACTTGATCTTATCTGGGAAGCACTTTATCTGCCCTTCCATTCTAAATGATAGCTTTGCTGGATATAGTAATCTTGGATGTAGGTCCTTGCCTTTCATGACTT